>BQNB010063752.1:0-32174 GCA_026074375.1 Tanacetum coccineum | reverse complement strand
CATCTTCATCTTCATTTGTTGATGTCAAAGCGTTGACGTAGAACCGATCGAAACGCACCCAAGTTCCATGGAATGAGGGTAGACCATGTATTTGGATTTTTGGAGATGAGGTTTCATTAGAATGAGGTAGTTATAAAGACGAGTTAGCAGCATACCATAAGTCATTGGAGAGTTAGGTTGATTTTTAATGCTTACAATTCGTTTAGCCAAGAGGTAAGTGAAATTGTAAGGTATGCTCCTCATGATACAATATATCACGTGACATGAAGATGCAGAAAGATAATTGGAGGTTTCTCCAATACCAAAAGCATTATCTTGGATGATTTCATACCAAGATCTCATGTCATGACGGATTTCATTTTTGTAAATTTTATTTGGGACTTTGGTTTTTCCATTGATTGCAATTAAGTATATGATTTCATTTGGTGTTGGAATGCGTGTTTGGTAAGGGTTATTTATTTCTTGATTAGCACTTAGAGACTCAAGAGAGTAGTCTTCCAAATAGACACAATCTCATCTAAGTGGTGTTTAAGGAATAAGACCAAGGGATTCAAGAGAGAGTTGAAATGTTCTTTTTAGTGCCCAAAATTTTAGAGAAAGTGTTTGGTCATCGTTTCTTATGATTTCAGCCAAAGAATAAAGAAATGATTTTTCCTATTGACAAGACAACGAAGATTTTAATGCAAGCATTAAGGTATTGATTGTTATTACCTAGTGTGTGTCTATATGTAACGAATGTGGAGTTATGATTAACTTGACTATAAATAAAACAAATGAGTTAACCCAACCACTTCTTTGTTTGATTTTGCTCATCCAAACATGTCGAGAATATACATTGATTATATATCTCGATTGATGGTTGTGAGATCGTCATGCATGAGTGCAAAAACGTTTAACAATGCATTAAAATATTTTTATGATGTTCCTAACATGAGAAATTTTCAAAAGTAAATTGGGGTTTTGTTCATGAAGAAAAATTGTTCAAGCTCACTTAATTATGCAAATCGTATATCTACAGGAAGCATCATAGTTATACATTATATTATTCTAGTCTTAATTGCATAATAACACTCAGAGAAATGAAAATCCCCAATTTTGATTTTGTGCTCAACAGAACCATAAACTCAGATTAGAGAAGAAGATGATGAGATCACTTGCATTTTGTGATGATTGTGATGTTATGGATGATATTTTATGTTAATTTCTTCTTTAATTTGAGTTTTAATGATGGATTTTATGGTTTGGTGGTTTTGTTCTTCGTCAGTTGCGGATAGCAGGAAGAAGGGGTTATTTGTTCTTGTGTTTTAAAATTATGGTCACACCTTAAGGTCATTCTTCCCGCGGTCCCATAAATATATGGGAGCCGCCAAATTTAATTGGGAGGCCGCCTGATTTATGGGGGCTGCCACCAGCGGAGTTGTTTTGGACTCGAATTTTGACGAATTTTTTCGGAAGGAGTAACATTTTAATTTGTATTTCGCTAATTAAAAATACTTAAAGTACTTCGGATGAAGTAATTTTATTGTCACGACACGAAATGGAACTTTGACTAGAATCGAGGCTTAGAAGAAAAGAAGAGATTGATTTACGAAATGTGTTCCATCATTCCTAAATAAACACGGAGGTAGTTGAATGATTCGCGTTTAAGAGGTTTAGTGAGAATGTCGGCGAGGTTATCTTCAGACGAGACCTTTTCGATGGAGATGTTTCCTTTTTTGACATTGTCTCGATGGAAATGGTGACGGATTTCGATGTATTTCATCCGCGAGTGTTGCACCGGGTTTTTGCTAAGGTCAATCGCGCCTTTTGTTGTCGCACATGATCGAAACGTCGTCGAGTCGAATGTCGTAGTCGATAAGAGCTTGTTTTATCCATAGTGCTTGTTGACATGCCTTTTTCGATGCTTACGTATTCGGCTTCGGTCGTGGATATAGCAAGAGCAGTTTGTTTCTTCGAGAACCATGGTGTTAGAAAACATCCTACGAATGTACAAATACCGCTAGTGCTTTTTCGGTCTACATAATCTTCCGCATGATTAGAGTCGGCATATACTACGGTTTCTATGTTGGTCCCCATAGGATATCATAATCCTAAGTGCGTAGTGCCTTTAATGTATCGGAAGATACGGTTAACCGCTTCAAGATGAGAGGTTTTGGGATCCTCTTGGAAGCGTGCACAAAGGCAAACACTAAACATGATATCGGGCCTACTTGCCGTTAGGTATAATAAACTACCTATCATGCCTCGATACTTTGAACTATCTACAGACTCACACTTTTCATCTTTCGCGAGTTTCGTATCTAAGGACATGGGTGTTTTCATTGGTTTAGAATCTTCTAAGCCAAATTTCTTCAGCATTTCTTTAATATATTTAGATTGATTAAAGAAGATGCCATTTTCTATTTGTTTTATTTGCAATCCAAGGAAGAAGTTTAGTTCACCCATCATGCTCATCTCGAACTCATCATGCATGATCTTGGCAAAGTCATCACACATTTCTTGACAAGTCAAACTGAATATAATGTCGTCGACATATATTTGATCAATGATGATATTTGAGCTTTTCTTCTTTGTAAAAAGTGTGTTATCTACCATTCCATGTACTCATGTTTAATAAGAAAAGCTTTTAATATATCATACCAAGCTTTAAGAGTTTGCTTAAGACCATATAAATCTTTCTTGAGTTTATAAACATGATTAGGTTTTTCGAAATTAATGAATCCAGGATATTGTGCCACGCATACCTCCTCATTGGTAAAACCATTTAGGATTGCACTTTTTATGTCCATTTGGAATAATTTAAAATCTAAGGCACAAGCATAGGATAATAAATCCTAATGGACTCTAATCTAGCTATCGGGGCATAAGTTTCATCATAATTGATGCCCTCTTGTTGATTATAACCTTGAGCAACTAACCTAGCCTTATTTCGAGATACGATACCGTTCTCGACTAACTTATTTCTATACACCTACTTAGTTCCTATAATTGTTGTACTCTTAGATTGTGTGGTACTAACTCCCAAACATCATTTGCAATGAATTGATTTAATTCTTCTTGCATTGCAATTGTCTAACGTTCATCCTTTAAGGCTTCATTTACATTCTTAGGTTCTATAGTTAATATAAAACAGAAGAAGTTAATTTGGTTTTAGGCTTGAGACCTAAGGGTTCTTTGATTAAGGTTTCCTATGACGTCTTCTAATGGATGGTTTTTAGATTCCTTAATGTTAACAATTTCGTCAAATTCTAAAGTTTCATCCCCAATGCCATTTTCCAAGTTTTTTCTTTTCGGTAACCTTAATTGCTTCTTCTTCATCTACGTCGTCATCCACCAAGGTGATGTTTAGATGGTGAAGGAGTTTCATCAAATGTCACGCTGAGTGATTCTTCGATTTTCATGGTGTGTTTGTTTAGAATGATATAGGCTTTGCTATTTTCCAGTATCTTAGGAAAACACATTCGTATGACTTTGGGTCAAACTTGGTGAGGTAATATTTGGTGTTTAGGATAAAGCATTTGCTTCCAAATACTTTGAATCAATCAAGAGTATGTTTCCTATCTCTCAAGAGTTCATATGGTGTTTTTCCTAAGATGGCTCTAATTAGGGTTCGGTTAAGGATGTAGGTTGAAGTATCTACGACGTTACACCAAAACTTTTACGGTAACGATTGTTCATTCAACATTTTCCTTTTTTTCCTTTCTACCACGCCATTTGATTGTGGAGTGCGTGGAGCTGAGAAGTTATGTGTAATACCGTTGGCATTACAAAACTCTCCAAATTGCACTTCATTATCAAATTCCCTACCGTGGTCCGTCCTCATTGACACTATAGAACAACCTAGTTAGTTTTGTACTTTCTTACTAAAGATTTCAAATTGCTTGAAAGCCTCGGTTTTGGTTTTAAGAAATCTTGTCCATGTATACCCAGAATAGTCGTCTACTATTACTAAGGTGTAGAGGTTTCCTCCGTAACTCCGCACAGTGGATGGACTAAAAAGATCCGTGTGAATGAGTTCTAAGCATCTAGTTGTTGAGACTATATTCTTAGATTTGTGGCTAGCATGAGCTTGTTTTCCAAAGCATCACAAAAGTGTTGATCAAACCAAAGCTTAGGTAAATTCCTAACTAGTTCCTTAGATGCCAACGATTGAATTAGACGCATATTTTCGTGACCTAATCTCCTATGCCACAAAGTGGAGTTTTTTACAATCGTTGTAAGATAAAAAATTTCTTTCGGCTTCTTTCCCAATTTCATCACATATAAGCCGCTTTTCCTAATACCTCTACCTATGACTTTTCCATCCTTAGTGATTTCACTATCATGTTCAGAGAATATTACTTTACATTTATTATCACATATTTGACCTACACTTAACAAGTTAAATCTTAAATTATCTACATGCTCTACATTATCTATATTAAGAGAGTCATTAGAGATCGTATCTTTGCCAATGATGTTACCGCTAAGATTGCTACAAAAAATGACATTACCTCCATTGTATGTCTGTTAAGTTGAAAAGAGCTTTCGATTTCCCGTCATATGTTTTGAGCATCCACTATCTTTTATCCATTTGTCGGGCTCTAAATCGATCCCAAGGCATATCTCGCTAGATGAATGAGCCATGAGACACGTTTCGTCTTTAGCCTTTTCATCATCTTCCTCACCGCTATCACTCCAAGAACCTCTGACGAAATCTATTTGGTTCTTGTCTCTCGGTGGTTTTGGGTATTTTCCGATAAGATGATTCGGGTCTCCGCATCTAAAACATTTCCTACCAATTTTGCCATTCTTGACGTCTCAACTTATTTGGAATGTATTTTTGTCATTCTATGGTTGTCTCACGAACCTACCTATTCTCTTGAAGAACCTTTTGAAGTCTCTACGTATTCTTCGTCTTTACTTCCGGAAGTCGAACTTTCTTCATCACTAGATTCCTTTTTATCCTTTAAAGCAAGGGATTTCCTTTCTCCTTTGGCTTTGACTATTTCAGAATCTTTCTTGATGATCATCTCGTGAACTTTGAGGTTCCTGATGAGTTCATCAAGTGATAGTGATGTCAAGTCTTTCGACTCTTCGATCACCATGACTAATGAGGTGTCATTTTATACATTATTTCGGGGTCATTTAACCCCCTAAATCATGCAAATATGCCCGGATTATGTGTTTAATCGTTTGTTTTTAGGTTTTTAGCACTTGGATGACATTTGGAGTAAATACACGTGACTTGGGCTCATCTGGAGAAGAAACGGACAAGATTACAGACCTACACCAATTCCATGAAGAAGTATTGTTTACAGAGGGTGGAGATGGCGTCAAAGGCATAAAGTGACGCCATCGTGATCTATCCAGTGACAGCGTCAGAGATCTAGCGACGGCGTCAAGACGTGGCCGACTTAAAGAGGATCTAGAATCATCCACGTAGCGACTAGGGGTGTCAAACGGGTCAACCCGACCCGACCCGAACCCGATAAAGCCTTATAGGGTCGGGTTCATTCGGGTCCAACTCGGCTTATCGGGTCTATCGGGTCAACCCGACCAACCCGATAGCCTTATAGGGTCGGGTTAGGGTTATTTTATTTTATTTTATCGGGTTCGGGTTCAACCCGATAACCCGATAAATGTATAAGCATACACTGTATTTTTTTTTCATTATGGCCCATGGCTGTTAAGCAAATGAATTTTTTAGCCGAAAACACATCATATCTAAACTAAAAAGATGCCAAAACCAAAAAAGATGCCAAAAAGTTTGACGAATTTCTTCTTTGTCATTAAACATATTCTCCTCTATACCAATACCATGGTTGTTTAGTTTTACGACTAGCTATATAAGTAAGTTTTCTTCTCCTACAACTTAATTAAAATAACTTGCAGGACATGTTTGATGAGTTGGTAATAAAATTCATAAGTTTAGAATGGGCATTAAGTAAGATACTAAGGAATCCACGAGTGATGAAAAAGCTACAAAAAAAGATTAGCAGGCAAACCAAAAATCACTGATGCAAACAACGGAGTATGTTTAAATATGATCAAATATGCCACTGTGGTTTTTTCATTTACATGTTCAACCCGATAACAACCCGACAACCCAACCCGATTCAACCCGACACGATCAACCCGATAACCCGACAACCCGACCCGATAACACCCCTAGTAGCGACCACGTCAGGACTTCAACACGACGACGTCGTAGCGATATCTCAATATATACAAAACAGATTTTAGGGTTTTAAGTGTGTAACTTTGTATAACTTTAGGGAGACAAACCCTAGTCTTTGTAGCAGCTTTAAAGGCCGTTTTAAGGGCCTCAAAACCCTATTCTAACTACCTTCTATCCATGTTTTAATCAAGTAAGAGTGTTATTCATTAATCATTCAATATGTCTATGTGTTGTGTGATTAATCTATGTTCTTGATTTATCCTTAACCAGCTTTTGTCTGTATCGCTGTAGACACGTCTAGGGAAACGCGAGTGCGTAGAAAGGATACCATCGGGTAACAGTCTTCATACTACCTTACCCCCTTATATGGTTGATCCCTCTTAAGAAATTTCACACGCATTTAATATACTCTTAGAGGCCGTGTAATAATCTTCATACTACTTTACTTGTGCGTTGCCTTAACGGAATATTAAATAGACGGCGGGTTCGTGTAATCCGTTCATGACCCAGAAAATACTTACACAAATCATCACAAGTGTGACAAGGCAACATGATTAGGAGAAGCAATCTGATAAGTAATGCATGATTAAGTAAATACATTTAATTATCATAAAGTTATCACCAATAGATTAGAATTTAGTTTAATTAATAGTTAAACAAACCAACCTCTCAAACCATTGATTTACTTGCTTTCTTATAAATATAAAAACACAAAAATAATCTTCTCTTAACCCCTAGAATTCTATTGGATCGTGATCAAGCCTTCCCAACCTATTTCCCTAAAGAACGATAACAACCCCCGAGTCTTGCCTATACTACTACTATAATGGTTAGGTGCTCTGCCTAGGGGATTGTAAAACTTCCTGTGAAGTCTTTACGAGACCCGCATCAACTTTTTGGCGCAGCTGCGTGGGGAATAGTTAGGTTTCGATCATAGTTTAACTTAGTTCTACTCGCTCGAATCCTTTTAAGTGAGACTTTAATTCCGTATATTAGCTTTCTCGTACTCTATCTTTTCTTTGTGTTAATTGTTTCGTAACCCATTCTCGTTAACCTCCATGGGAGACGAGAATCCTATCTGATGCGGTCGTCGTAGGACTTCAACAAGAAGTTTTACAACTCCCTAGGCAGAGTACCTAATCATTGTAGTAGTAGTATAGGCAAGACTCAGGGGTTGTTATCGTTCTCTAGGGGAATAGGTTGGGAAGGCTTGATCACGGTCCAACAGAATTCTATGGATTGAGAGAAGATTATTTTTGTGTTTTTATATTTTATAAAAGCAAGTAAATCTATGGTTGAGAGGTTGGTTTGTTTAATATTATATCTAATCTACTGGTGATAACTTTATGATAATTGAATATATTTACTTAATCATGCATTACTTATCAGATTGCTTCTCCTAATCTTGTTTCCTTGTCACACTTATGATGATTTGTGTAAGTATTTCCTAGGTCATGAACGGATTACACGAACCCGTCGTCTATTTAATATTTTGTTAAGGCAACGCACAAGTAAGGTGGTATAAAGACTATTACAAGGCCCTTAAGAGTATATTAAATGCGTGTGAAATATCTTAAGAGGGATCAACCATATAAAGGGGTAAGGTAGTATGAAGACTGTTACTCGATGGTATCCTTTCTACGCACTCGCGTTTCCCTAGACGTGAGACAAAAGCTGGTTTTCTAAAGCCTAACGCGCACATTCATCAACAAGAAGCAACAGTGGATGATTCTAGATCCTCATTAAGTCGGTCACGTCCTGACGCCTCGCTAGATCTCTAACGCCGTCACTTGATAGATCATGACGGCGTCGCTTTTTGCCTGCGATGCCGTCTCCACGCTCTGTAAACAATATTTCTTCATGTATTTGGTGTAGGTCCGTAATCTTGTCCGTTTCTTCTTCAAATGAGCCCAAGTCACGTGTATTTCCTCCAAATGCCATCCAAGTGCTAAAAACCTAAAAACAAACGATTAAGAACATAATTTGGGCATATTTGCATGATTTAAGGGGTTCAATGATCCCGCAATAGTGTATAAAATGACACCTCATCAAACACCCCTACACTTGGGATTTGCTTGTCCTCAAGCAAATGGGCTTTTCTACCTAGACAATAACAATATGGGGGTCATTAAACCTACTCTTTAAAAGTATTTTACAACACAACCTTCTAGACCTCGTAATTAAAAGCACATAAAGTATATACTAGCACCTCACATAAGTGTTTGGGATTCTCTCTTTCTCTCGGTTGTATAATAAATTATAACATAATGGGGAAACAGAAAATCAACACTCATTACTTTTTGTAGCATTTAATTTACCATAGGCTTGGTAAAGGATCAAACCTCCACCGCTAGGCGCAAGCATTATTCATTACTGTCTAAGAGGTCTTTTAAAGGGTTGTGGGGTGTAGGTGTAAGATAACATTAATGGAAACGGAAACAGATGGGATACATTTGGGTGGTGACTTTGGGTGAATTTGGAGTGGAAGGATTAGCTAATTATTTATACGAATACACGTTGGTTTGGTTGCTAAACCGAAGACTCGGACAAAATATACAAACTCTACACAACTCTACATCAATCTATTTTATTTTTATTTTATTGACTCTAATATAAACATAAACATAAGCAAATGGCAGCCCGTACATTTTTTTCTACATTTATATATATATATATATAAATTGGGTTAAAACAATAATGTACTAAAAGCGAGTACATATAAGGTAGGCTAAGGCAATTTGGGTGTAACGATTGGTTTAAGAGTGACAATGCTCTTCATTCATAGTCCGACTTAATCAGAAAATTACGAGAACCGTAAAAAAGGATAGGCTCGGAGGGTTGTACTAGGGGTACCCTGCACTAAAAATGAGTGCATGACAAGGGTGTGGGATAGTTATTTAGTCGATGTGACCATAATAACAATTACAGGTTTAAAACACGGGTTAATCCTAGTGCCTCTTATCTAGCAAATCCTAATACTTACAATGCGGTCTCAAGATGCATCACAAAAAAAGTTCTAGAATTTAATATACTACCGATACACTCATATAATTTAATACCGATACCAATGCTCTAGAAAATGCGACCTAGACCATACGTACACATCCGTAATGATGGAATAGACACATATGACTGCATTCGAACCTTAAGTCAAGAAAGCTAAAGGTACAAATTATCTTGGGTATCAATAATGGATACCCGAATTCCACCCTAAAAATGTAAGGTTCGCCTTTAGATCTTTAGGAATTCGGGTATACATTATTGATACCCAAGATAGTTTATACCTTTAGCTTTCTCGAGTTAAGGTTCGAATGCAGTCATATGTGTCTATTCCGTTGTTACAGATGTGTACGTATGGTCTTAGTCGCCTTTTCTAGAGCATTGGTATCGGTATTAAATTATATGAGTGTACCGGTAGTATATAAAATTCTAGAACTTGTTTTTGTGATGCATCCCGAGACCGCATGTAAGTATTAGGATTTGCTAGATAAGAGGCACTAGGATTAACTCATGTTTTAAACTTGTAATTGTTATTATGGTCACATCGACTATATAACTATCACACACCCTTGCCATGCACTCATTTTTAGTGCAGGATACCCCTAGTACAACCCTCCGAGCCTATCCTTTTTCACGGTTCTCGTAATTTTCTGGTTAAGTCGGACTATTAATGAAGAGCATTTTCACCCTTAAACCAATTGTTACACCTAAATCGCCTTAGCCTACCTTGTATGTACTCACTTTTAGTACATTATTGTTTTAACCCAAGTTAATTATTTGAGTACACGGTTGCTAAGTCTTTGTCCTTGTAAATACTGTTTTGAGACGCTTGGGATTCATAGTAGTATTCATCTTATGAAGAATCGGGGAAGAAGTAATTTATTACCCCCAATAGAGCTCAATAAGCTCCATGTTATGTTGATTCACCTTAAATCGGGTCATTAGTTAGATTGTAAATAATCGAGTATGTAAAAGTTCAAGTGTAGGGGTGTATCTATAAACCCCCATGATGTATTATATGTTTAAGCAATGGCATGGAAAAAGTATACGAAAAAAATGTATATAAAAAAAAGAGAAAAAATGTACGGGCTGCCATTTGCTTATGTCTATGTTTATATTAGAGTCAAGAAAAGAAAAAGAATAATATTTATGTAGAGTTATGTAGAGTTTGTATATCTTTGTCCGAGTCTTGGCTTAGCAACCAAACCAACGTGTATTCTTATAAATAATTAGCTAACCCTTCCACTCCAAATTCACCCAAATTCACCACCCACGTGTACCCCATCTGTTTCCGTTTCCATTAATGTCATCTTACACCTAGACCCCACAACCCTTTAAAAGACCTCTTTGACAGTAAAGAATAATCCTTGCGCCTAGCGGTGGAGGTTTGATCATTTACCAAGCCTATGGTAATTTATATGCTATGACAGGCAATGAGTGTTGATTTTATGTTTCCCCATTATGTTATAATTTATTATACACCCGAGAGAAAGAGAGAATCTCAAACACTTATGTGAGGTGCTAGTATATACTTTCTGTGCTTTTAATTACAAGGTCTAGAAGGTTGTGTTGTAAAATGCTTTTAAAGATTAGGTTAAATGACTCTAATATTGTTATTGTCTAGGTAGAAAAGCTCATTTTCTTGAGGACAAGCAAATCCCAAGTGTAGGAGTATTTGATGAGGTTTCATTTTATACACTACTTCGGGGTCATTTAACCTCTTAAATCATGCAAATATGCCCAGATTATATGCTTAATCGTTTGTTTTCAGGTTTTAAGCACTTGGATGGAATTTGGAGAAAATACACGTGACTTTGACTCATTTGAAGAAGAAACAGACAAGACTACGACTCTACACCAAGAGCCAAGAAGAATTATTCACTCAGTGCCTGGAGACAGCGTCACAACCATAAAGCGACGGCGTCATGACATTCATGGCGACGTCGTCAAAGATTCAGCGACGGCGTCAGGACGTGGCCGACTTAAAGTGGATCTAGAACCATCTACGTGGCGACGGAGTCAGGAGGACAAAGCGACGCCGTCGCAATGATATCTCTATATATACAAAACCGATTTTAGCCTTTTGAGTGTGTAACTTTGTATAACTTTAGGGAGATGAACCCTAACCTTTGTAGCAGCTTCATAGGTCATTTTTAAGGCCTCAAAACCCTATTATACTACCTTGGATCCTTGTTTCAATTCAAGTAAGGTTATTTATCATTCATCATTCAATATGTCTCTGTGTTGTATGATTGATTTATCTTCTTGCTTTCATTATAACATGCAAGGCTAAACCCTCCTTTGTATTATCTTACGATTGCATGAAAATCGAATTGTAGATCCTATTACTATTGCTTCTTGTTGATGAATGTGGGTGTTAGGATTTAGAAAACCAGCTTTTGTTTGTATCGCTGTAGACACGTCTAGGGAAACGCGAGTGCGTAGAAAGGATACCATTAGGTAACAGTCTTCATACTACCTTACCCTCTTATATGGTTGATCCCTCTTAAGGTATTTCACACGCATTTAATATACTCTTAGGGGCCTTGTAATAGTCATCATACTACTTGTGCGTTATCTGATAAGTAATGCATGATTAAGTAAATACATTTAATTATCATAAAGTTATCACCAGTATAATAGATATTAGTTTAATTAATAGTTAAACAAACCAACCTCTCAAATCATAGATTTACCTGCTTTCATAAAATATAAAAACACAAAAATATTCTTCTCTCAACCCTTAGAATTCTGTTAGACTGTGATCAAGCATTCCCAACATATTCTCCTAGAGAACGATAACAACCTCCGAGTCTTGCCTATACTACTACTACAACGGTTAGGTACTCTGCCTAGGGAGTTGTATAACTTCTTGTTGAACATTACAAGAAAAATGTGTATTTGAAACGGGGGGAAACTGTGCCAAATAATCGAAAAACCGTGCCAAATAGTATTTGTCACGGGTTTGGCACGGTTTTGGCACCGTCCTAAATATGAGGGTTCCAAATACAATTGGGTCGGTTCAAAACCATGCCAAATAGCATTTGGCACGTATTTTAGGACCGCTCTGCTTTTTTGTGCCATATGTTAGGTTTTTGGCACGATTGGTAATTTACCGTTCTAAATACGCATTTGTCACACATACATCTCTTGTGCCGAATACTTATTTGGTATGGTCTCACGTTCCATCCTAAATGCTTATTTGGTACACTGTCACCTCATATGCTAAGGCGTATTTGGCACAACTTTATCTCCCTTGCCAACAGTATTTGAGAGGTTTTTCATTTCTCGTGCCAAACATGTTTGACACGGTTTAATCTTCTTGCCAAACTTGTCTTGCAGTAATTTTGCAATTATTTATATAATTTATTTGCACAGATCTTGCTCTTTTATACGACAACAGAGTCATAAATTTTAAGAACCATTTGAATTATATATGTTAAAAGCCAAACATAAATACAAATCATCTTGCATTAATCATTACTACATAAAAATGTCAATACAAGAACTTGAACCCAATAAAACTAAACTAAACAACAATGACAACATTCAAATTCGAGTATACGTAGCTAAAAATGCTTATTACTCTTCGGCAGCGAGATCCAATCTAACTCATGTTTCGTATACCCTGCACATAATAAAATTGTATGAGTAAAGTTAACTCCAATAATTATAAGTAGTAATATTATAATATCAACTCGGTTCGAGTACTAAATTGGATAAGGCGCATGCCTAACAACTATGATAACTAAAGGTAGTGTAATATAAAGGGAAAAAACCAAACATATACTACCTATTAACATGCAATTTTAATTAAGGAATAACGAGATGACAAAAAGATGTTTAGTAATATGCGCGTTATCGTATATTCGGTTCTTTGTCACGATAAGTGTACTAAAGCCAAATCAATTAAAAACCTGGTGAAATAAATAAAATTAAAGTTAAGAATCATGTCTTGAGGATTGAAGTATTCATATAATGTGAAAAATAAAAAAAGTGAAACTCAACAAGTAAAAAAATAAGAAAAACTGATATACGGAGTAATACCTTAATTGATAAACCAGAAAACAACACCACAATAGATATGTTGTGGTTTACTGAGTCGAGCCCTAAATACAAAAGGCACAAAAAAAGTCAAATGTTACACATCATGGTAAAACATCAATCTAAAAAAATTAACATATATAATCATGGATTACGTGAGAAAAAATTACAAAGATAATCAACACATGTATATATGTGTGACAAAATAAAACAAAACAGATGAACACATGTATATACGAAGATTTGGTGAGAAGGCAAATGATGTAATCACGAAGAGAGTGACTAGATTTTGGATGGTTAGTAATTCGGTATTGTTTTGGGTTAATTGGAAATTCAAGTGCAGGAGATGTTCATTTAGAAGTGATATGATTTAGTTTGAGAAAATTGTACGAGGTAGCTTAATAATTTAAAGGGGAAACACATTTGATGCAAATAAAGCGGATATGAACTTTGTGGCGGCAGGTTTTCAAAATTTTGGCAAAATTTGAAGAAATTGGGCTTTCGTATACCTACAATACAAACAAATATTCAAATTGAATAAAAACGGTATTAACAAGCACAATCATTATAATAAAATAGCATGATATCCGTACAAAGCAACGACGATATAACACTCAAAGATGGCCTAATAGGAAAAAGAGTTGTGACTATCACTCTCAAATGTGTGAGGTCTCAAGTTCAATTCCAGTTAGGTGCAAAGAACTTTGAAGCGACTAGCCGACCTCATGAAAAGGGAATGCTTTACCTGGTTTGAGTAAGTGTAAGGTTAAAATATTAAGACTTCTATTTATAAAAGATCATAATACCATCCACAATGATGGTTTATGAAAATGTTCATAAATATATGAAGTTGTTTAAAAATGTTCAAACCATAGTGGATGTATATTACTATATTACACATTTTAGAAGTAAAACTACGTCGTTTTGGCACTGCTACAGTGCTTAAAATGAATAGTGCTACAGTACCCGGCCCAATGGGCTCCCAGCCAGCCCAAATTTTCCGCCCTTCTCCCGGTGGTTACTGTTCATCGGGGGAAAAAAAACTTTATAATCTCCCCCCCTCCCTTCTCACATCGGCCCGACCCGGTGGTTACTGTTCATCGGCAAAAAAAAACACTTTATAATCCCCCCTTCTTCGGCCAAAAATAAGAAAAAAAAATTACGGGTAGTACTCTCATTTTTAACTATTTACGACTTTCTATCGGCCTGGGGAAAAAATAATTAAAAAAAATTCCCTTTATTGAAAAAAAACCCTATATCGGGCATTATACTATATATCATTAGAGATGCTAGTGTTGGGATTTATGTACCTAGGTAACTAGTTTAGCCACGAGTACGCACGCGGGATAGGAATACCTTAGTAATAGCATCTGGTTACCAAAATTATAAAGGTAAATAGAAATTCGCGTTTCCTTTTGATTATTTGGATAAGAAAACGATACAAGCGACTTAAGATAATAGCCTCTTCGGTTGCTCACACAACATCACGTCAATACGAATATATTAAGCTTGCTAGGCTTAACTTCACGACAAACGAACAATCCCTTGTATTAATAACCGACTACGAAACAACTATTGACTTGTAATCGATAAACGATCACCGATTTAGAGTTTAATAAAAAACCCTAACAACCGAAAAACTTTAGCACCAAATATCTAATAAACCGAAACCTCCTGTTTTGATTTATTGTTTCTGCCAAACTAGGGTATATCAAGACAACAAGGTGTGCCAACCTTTAATCGTCAAGCTAGGAAGATAATGAAGCACCGAAAACCACTAGAGGGTTTTGTTGAATTCGTTGGAGAGGGAACAAAGAGGACCGAAATCTATATTAGGTTTTTCTTCCTTTTTTTCTTCGTGGCTTTATGAGCTAGGATGAAGGGTTTAAATAACCTTGTAATCCTAGTCAAGATAGGAATAGGAGACTACAAGTCCTATACTTATCACACCACTTTTCCTCTACATTATCCAAAAGAAAAAAACGAACCTGAGATCCTTAATAGAATATCTCATTCAGTTTCCATCTTTGAGACAACAACAAATTTGTGTCATAGTTCGGTTTTAGTCCCTGTGGTTCTAATATTGTGAAGTATAAAATATATTCTCCGTGTATTAACGTGTGTGCCCCCAATAGGCTCACATATTCGTAATGTATTCGTGTATTTCGACACCTATTTCCATTCAGCTCCCACTTGGGAGTCGGAGAGTAGCACCTAACATTTCATACCTATAATTGCAAGTCTAGCAAACCTCACAATTTTTTTTCTTTAGGAATATTATGTGATAAGAGTTTCCAAAATATCTCAGTTATTTAATGGTTATAAATTCTGCTTTATATCCTCTTTTTGTTAACAAGATACCGTTTAAACCATGGATATGGTTCCTAAGGTCAATTCCATATAGTTTAACATTATGTTTCTCGTTAGAGAATATTCAGATATACCAATGTAATCCAAGAATAATCTTGCATTACCCTTTGGAGAATGGCATTCATTTATCTGATTTAATCTAGAGAGGGCCCAATGGTATCTTTCTGCTACATATCAAGTGGAGGAACATTTCATTTAATGACTACAACGTGTTGTGGATGCTTGCTTACACTACACTCGAAAAAATAGCTTTTATACTACCTTTGTTCAGGACACTGCGTTTGGCTATAATCACAAGTGATATCCATCAACATACAGGAACTTGCTTTGTATCTCATGGTCTAGGACTCAATCTTTATCAACCATTTTCGACATCTTAACTATGGACTTGGGGGGGTCAAATGTAATGATCGAAGGTTGGGGTATTCCCAGTATGCATCCCTTGTGAATAATATGAGTTTGGTGGGAACTAGACATATATTCAAAGAAATTAACCAACCTCACCATTTGCCTTACTTAACAATATTCCCATATTGTTAACGACATAGACGTATTTAGAATGATAAATCATTCCAGGATTAATGCAATATAGAATAACAGTTGTTATATGAATGAAAACAAATCCCAAGTATCTTTATTCATCAGAAATTAAAAACTGTCTTACAATTCTAAAATTATCCAAATACTAATTAAACACAGAGTTACATGAAACTACTAGCTGGCAACAATCCGATATTCCTAGTTAATTCAGATGCTTAGCTGGCAATGCCAAGCCTTTGTGAAAGGGTCAACTAATTATCATCTGTGTCAATTCTTTTCTATCCTCTACACCGCCCATCTTAATGGTCTCGCGAGATAGTGACTTTTCGCGCGAAATTTCTTGCACCTGTTGTGACTCATCATCTTTCGCTATCGCTATGGCTCCTGTTTTATCACAATTCTATACTTATGGGTTCTTCAATTGTGGGAACAATGCCAAGCCCAGAAATGAATTTGTGAATCCATACAGCCTCTTTCGATGCATCAAAAGCAGCGATATATTCAGCATCTGTAGATGAGGTTGCAAAAATACTTTGTTTTGTCACTTTTCCAGTCAAACAGCAACGCCATTTAGAACGAACACTATTCCAGTCTGCGACTTTATGGTTGTACAAAAAAAAATAAATCCCGTTCAGATATTTCCAGCATCAGTTGTTGCAAGATGAAACTCTGGCTGTCGTTCAAATTACCTCCATATACCAGAAAAAAAAAAAAACAATTTTTTTTAATTTCCTTAGTATTTGCGAAGATACTTAAGAATTTTTTTAACAGCAGTCCAATGATCTTTCACCCGGATTTCTGTCTTGAAATCGGCGCTTGTCATGTTTTTGTGCAAAACGCAAACATCAGAACGAGTACATCTCACAGCATACATAATAGATCCTATTGCCGAAGCGTAGGGAATATTTTGCATGCGCTGTTTCTCAGCAGGCGTTTGAAGCACCTTGTGACTTACCATTTAAGCTTTTCTTGCGTTGGATGTTCCCACGTTTGGAATTTTTCATATAAAATCTTTTCAAGATTTTCTCAATGTAAGCACTTTGACATAAACCAATTAACCGCTTTGACCTATCATGGTAGATCTTGATTCCAAGAATATATGCAGCATCCCCTAAATCTTTCATAGCAAAACTTCTTCCAAGATAGGATTTTAACATCTATGTAAAATTGGAATGTTGTTTCCCTGAGTAGATGTCTTCGACATATAGAATTAGGATAGCGACATAACTCCCACTAGCTTTTAGGGTTATACTCTTGGTTCATCAGGATTTTGAGTGAACCATACTTTCTTGATGGTCATCTTATAATCGCATTATTCCCTTGCCTTGATGCTTGCTTAAGTCCATAAATGGAACGCTTAAGTTTTGCTTACATGGTTAGGATATTTTGGCTCACAAAACCTCAGTTGCTCCATATGACTTCGTCGAAAGATGTCATTGAGGGAATGGCGGTTTTGACATCCATTTGCATATCTCATAGTCATAGTCACGCGGCTAGAGCTATGAGAATCCTTATAGCTTCTAATGTCTGCCAAAGGAGAAAAGTTTCTTCATAATCAACCGTAGGTTTGGTGAAGCTTTGCTACAGACGAGCTTTAAATGTTGTATTACTGCTCCATCCATGTCAGTCATTTTTCTTGAAAAGCCACTTGATACCAACGTTCTAGCATGGGTGGTAGCTCAAACTAGACCCATTACATCATTGTCTTTCATTGGATCTGCATTTCCCATTCATCGCATCAAGCCATTTTCTTGGATTCGGATCAGAATGCAGCTCTTATAGTTAGCGGGTTCACCGTGATCCCTCACTCATGTTCTCGTACTCGATGTACCAACAACATCGATCTGTGGAACGGCGTTGTTGTCCTTGTGGACTCTAGAATTGGGATTGATATCACTTTGAGTTCATCAATTCTTGATCATCCTCTTCATGATTTAAGCTAGTGTCGTAATAGAAGGATTTGTATCTTCTTATTGAATTAGTTCATGATTTCCACACCCTCACTTGCTTTCTGATCAATGAGATTAGACTCAAAGAATCAGCATTCCGTGCAACAATTACTTTGTTCTCAATATGGGTTGTAGAAAGAATATACCAGTGTTCTCATTTGGGTATTCCTATGAAGATCACACTTAAAAGATCTAGGATCAAGTTTTTCAGGTTTGGTAAGTGTATCAAGCTTAACAAATGCCTCACAACCCCAGACTCCTTTAAGTCATGACACGCCTTAGGGGGCTTGCCCATGACTTATCTCGTATGAGTGTCTTATCAACTTCTAGATGGAACCATGTTGAGAATGCGGAGCTAGCAGGTTCAGGGCATATCCCAACAAGGAACTTTGGTAGAGTTGTTGATATCATCCATTTGATCGAACCATGTTTCTAGCAGTGTTTTCGATTTCTCCTCTCTGAACTCCATTGTTTTGTGGCGTTGTAGGGGGAGTGCGTAAGGGCAATGATCCATGAATCCCTTTAGATGATCCTAATAACTCTTGGACTATAGTTTCTCCTCCACGATCAGAAAGTTCGTGACTTAATGGTCTTCCCGAGTTGGTTTCTATTCTATTTTGAAATACCTTAAAGGTTTCAACACTTCATGTTTATGTTTCAGCAATGTAAACATAACCATAACCGACTGAAATCGTCAGTTGAAAGTGAGAAGTAGCTAGCTCCTGGTCTTGACACTATTCTCAAATGGGCCACATCATCGGTGTGTATTGTCCAAGTAGATTCTTTAGCCCTTTCACTTGATTGTGGATTAGGGTTTTCTTGCCATCGTACCAGACAGCTTGAAACACATTTCCTAATGACTCAATGTCATTAGAATGAGAAGTCCATCATTTGCAACTTTTTCAATGCGTTTATTGCTAATGTGATCCAAGACGACAGTTCAAAAGAGAGAAGAGTCTAAATTAATTTTGGCTCTTTTTTTTAGTAATTGCATTACATAGAAATATCGTTTGTATTAGAAAAAGAACATTTCAATTTTAAAATGCCATCCCGATTGGAACAGCCATAAATAAACTAGATTATCCTTTGAATGATACTATCATGTTTCTCATCAAAACGATAATTAAAATCCATGTTTCAACAAACGCGAAACTGAAATAAAACCTCTAGTAATAGAGGGAGCATATGATCATTGTTCAGTCAATAACCTATTACCCTAGGGAGCTTAAGTGATAAGTTCAATTGCTTCAACGGTGCACCATGACCATCACCCTGTTACAGACTCAAAAGCTCCTGGTTTCAGCTTTCCATACTCCCCGTAGACCCTGAGTAGAATACAATTTGAGTACACAACCAGTGTCATAATCCAAGATTTACTAGGGATAGGGTAATGAGTGAGTTCTTGGTGAATAATACCTGAAGCGCTTTAGCTCCTCTTGGATTGCTTCTTATTTTCATCACTCGGTGAGAGTACACGGGATAGTACCTTCTTCTAGTGCCCAACTTCACCAACATTGGTCGGCAAATGGCGTCCTTTGCTGGGTTTATCCTTCTTAGTGGTGAGAAGTTTTAGGTTTAGGACGCAGATGGAACATTCGTTATGAGCATAGCCCATATTGTTCTTTCCTTTACCTTTACCCCTCTACCAAGCTTTGTGTGGTTTATTCTTTTGGTTTTTATGAACCCTTTCTCTGCTCGATATTGCTATGAAGTGCAGGATTGGCATCTTTCTTTGGTATCGATTCTTCATGCTGCTTAAGCAATGGCATGTAGTTCATTCACGTCTTCCCATGCCGGTGTTTTGAAGTTTTTGCAACGAAGCTGGCAAAATCCTTATTCAGAGAGACTAAGATAAGACTCACTGCAAGGTTTTGACCAACTGGTTGACCGAGTCGCTCCAAGTTATCAATGTAGCCCTTCAATATTTTAGAACGTAGGGAGTTAACAGATATGACCTTACCTGCTTGCAAGTGGTGAAATTCTCTCACAAGGTTCTGCAGAAGTAGTTCCTGTTATGCTTGTTTGAAAACATAGCTTTTAAGTTCTAGGAGCATGTCATAAGCACCAAGATGAGCTAGATTCGGTTGGATATCTAGGTCCATGGTCAATAGCATGAGTACAACAACTTCCTTTTTCCCTTTAACCCATGCAGCATGAGCTGCAAGGTACTCAGGAGGAATTTGCTGTCCAGGTTGTGCAGCTGGTGCAACAGGAATAGGATGCTCAAGGTAATATTCCATGTCTAAGTTGAAGTACAAACGTATGTTGTCTGTTAACCAATCAATGAAGTTTGGGTTCATGTGAGGTTTTTGTTTCTAAAAGAAACTCCCCTGAATAACGAATTGTTTACCGACTTGAGGTAGTCATCTACTGATAAAAAGTTTCAAACAATTAGTATTTTCGATAATTAAATTCCGTAATAGAATTTAACTACCCTAATTAATATTTTACTATATAAGACTAAGATCCATCTTGAAGTCCCCACTTAATTACCCCAATAGGTCTGGACAAGGATGGTAAAACAAGTGGGAAAGGAGGTAAAAGCGATGAGCGTTAATTGCAGTTTCTTATGCAACTCTAGATTTATGATACTTGTCAAATACATTAGTCAGATGTAATAATGTTAAGACGCATGTTTAGTATCCATCTATGCCTTTTTTTTGGGGGGGTCCAGGGTTGACCAAGAGACTCGAATTAAGTCGAAAAAACGGAGAACGTGTGAATTCGTTCTCATAGGTCCTACCAGTAGGCGGAATTCAACCATGGGTTGTGGTATGGCGTCCTAGGGATCTGAAAAAGAGACTCAATACCAGTGCCGTGTTCTAACGATTGGGTGGCATAGACTTAAATTTCTAGGGGTATTCACATAATGTGTCAAAATGTGTACAAGTAGCATGTAAACAACTTTGTAACCTATTTATAAACTTTTAACTATGACACTGTAGTGGACATTCCTATGGTTCTCGGTAATCAATCGAAATCGCAAAAGTAAGCGGAGAAATAGGTCAGCGCCGAAGGCGTATTAAAAACCTTATTTCTTTAGGGAATTACGTAAAACAACCCGCTTAAACTTCTCTTTAGTCTGTTCTAGTGATTGAGCGTACCTTCCAATGAGTCAATAGCGTCAGTTTTTATCTCATGAAAACAAGTTACTATGTTTAGTCTTATTAATTTTTTACACAAAAACGTTTTCACGAAACAATTTGGTTGGTCAATCATGCAGGCATGCATTATTGAGTGTAAAATTAATGACTCCATTAACATCATGTTTTAGTCATCTGGTATATTTAATTAGGCGTTTGTAAACAATTTAGACATGTAAATAATCATTGATACTAGATTCATAATAAAAAGATGACATTAAGCATACTTGTTAACATGTAAATTCGAGTTCTATCGCGACGGTCTTTCCACAAATGGAGAACCAATAAGGGACCCTCACTAGTTTATGCTAAAAGTGCTAGATCGCCCCAATTCTATCAACAATTGTGCTTGAGAGGGTCTTATAGCCGGAATAGGCAATGTAATTAATAAAGGGATCATTCAAGCTTAAATTAACAATCATTAAATTTCTTTTAACTAATTAACCTTTATATTTTTCAGGATCTATATCTACTTATTTTATTTATCTTAGGCTAGAATCTAAATATTGTTGTCATATTTTTCTTACGGTAAAATAAATAAATATCAACGCAGCAGATCATAACTAGTTTTATTATTAGGCATGTAAAAACTAGGCCTATATGAATAAAACAAACAGTGTAACACTTAAAGCTTAAAACGAGGTGGCCTCGTGATTGCCACTGTTGGATTATGTACATAGGGAAACTAGTTTAGCCACGAGTACCAGCGATAGGATCCTAGTAATAGAATCATGGTATTATCACAAATAAAGGTAATAGAAACGCGTACTTTGATACATTTGATCAGAAAACGAAAATAGCGACTAAGATTAATCGCCTCTACGGTTGCTACACTATCAAGTCAACGAATATATTAAAGTGTAGGCTTAACTTCTGCATCATAATATACCCTTGTATAATAATCCGATTACCGAAACAACTTGTGACTTGTAATCGTTAAAGATCACCGATTTAGTGTTTAATAAAAACCCTTAAACGAAAAACTTTAGCACCAAATATCTAATAAACCGAAACCTCCTGTTTTGATTTATTGTTTCTGCCAAACTAGGGTATATCAAGACAACAAGGTGTGCCAACCTTTAATCGTCAAGCTAGGAAGATAATGAAGCACCGAAAACCACTAGAGGGTTTTGTTGAATTCGTTGGAGAGGGAACAAAGAGGACCGAAATCTATATTAGGTTTTTCTTCCTTTTTTTCTTCGTGGCTTTATGAGCTAGGATGAAGGGTTTAAATAACCTTGTAATCCTAGTCAAGATAGGAATAGGAGACTACAAGTCCTATACTTATCACACCACTTTTCCTCTACATTATCCAAAAGAAAAAAACGAACCTGAGATCCTTAATAGAATATCTCATTCAGTTTCCATCTTTGAGATAACAACAAATTTGTGTCATAGTTCGGTTTTAGTCCCTGTGGTTCTAATATTGTGAAGTATAAAATATATTCTCCGTGTATTAACGTGTGTGCCCCCAATAGGCTCACATATTCGTAATGTATTCGTGTTATTTCGACTGCCATATTCCAACAGCTCCCACTTGGGAGTCGGAGTAGCACATAACACTCATACCTATAATTGGCAAAGTCTAGCAACCCACACAATTATTTTTTCATTAGGAATATTATGAGATAAGAGTTTCAAAAACAATCTCAGTTATTAATGGTTATAAATTTCTTGCTTTATAATCATCCCTTTGTTACAGATACCGTTAAACCATGGATATGGATCCTAAGTCATTCCATATAGTTTAACATTATGTTTCTCGTTATAGAAATAATTCAGATATACCAAATGTAATCAAGAATCATCTTGCATTACCCTTTGGGAACGGCCATTCATTTATCTGATTAAATCTGGAGAGGGCCCAATGGTATCTTTCTGCACATATCAAGTGGAGGAACAAATCCTTTATTGACTACAAGTGTTGTGGATGCTGCTTCACATACACTCCGAAAAATAGCTTTTATAACTACCTTGTTTCAGGACAGCGTTTGGCTATAATCACAAAGTGATATCCACACATACAGAACTTGCTTGCATCTCAAGTCTAAGGATACAGCTAGCTACAGTGGCACGATGTTATGAGACCGAAAAAATAAACCCGCACAAAATACAATAAGAAAAAAAAATGCCCCGCAGTAACGCGCGATTGTCATTCAATATAAGAAAAAAAAACTTTTATACATGAGATCGAAAAAATAAACCCGAAAAATAAAATAATTAACGCCCCGCAACAACGCGCGAAAAATTAACGCCCACAGCAACGCGCGGGTAATCTTGCTTGTTTAAACCTATATGGCATGAATATGTCTAGAATTCACCTATACACATACTCTATAACACCACTATAACATAAACACCATTTTTAATAAAATGCAAATAACACACGACCATAAATATCTCTCATTCACAAAAGAAAGAGAAATACCGGTTTCATCAAAATCCATCCCGAAGTGAAAACCGGTGGCTCGGCCTCCGGGATGGGGGGTTTTTCTTTTGCCGAAGTGAAAACCGATCCGTCGGCCTTCGTGTCAAAAGTTTTTTCATCCCTTTTGATTCCCTCGCAGTTAAACTCTCGGGATTTTATCATTTTTTGATGTTATGTATTTCTTTTTGTTGACTCTATTATACTTTAAGTTTCTAGCGTCTTGCTAGTCTCTTTTTTTTTATATATTTCATATTTGCCGTTCAAAAAAAAAACCCTATAACACCAAACCAATGGTTCACTTTAGCATGCCATAGTGGTGCCATAGGTCACAAAAAATACGTATGGTGTGACTGCACTGAGGCCACTTTGGCATCTCAAATGCATAGTTAAAAGCAAGTTTCCGATTCTAATTTTATTACTAAGAGCACATGGAGTCGTGGTGCCAAACTCTTGGTGCCAAACTCTTGGTGCCAAACTCCAAAAGTGGTGCCACGTCAGCAAAATAGAGTTTGGCACCAGAAATGTCATGGCACCAGAATTCAGTGGGAGTGGTTTTGGCATCAGAATTCTGGTGTCATAGCATTTTTTTATTATTTTTTTTAAATAAAAATTTTAAATAAACTTAAATTAAATTTTATTCAATTAAAACATAACATAAAATTTAAACATTACATAAAAACGAGAGAATCGGGTCGGACTGAGATCATTTTTTTAAAGTTTTATAACTTTAAATTCTACCCATACCATGTTTAAAGTTTTATAACAATAGGGTATAAAATAATAGACTAGTAATGACAACTTTTATAACAATATGGTATAAAATAAAAAATAATTAAAAATAAAATAAATTTTTTTTATTACCCTTCTTCCTCATGTGCTTCTTCCTGCTCCCGGTTTTTCGATTCTGCAAACAAAAAAAAAACTTTTTCATCAAAATACAAATCACAAACACAAAAACACCCACACAAACACAAACACAAACACAAAGAAACAGCAAAAAAAAAACTAAAAAAACTAAAAATCAATGGGGGGGCGTGGGGGGGGTGGGGGGCGGGGTATGGGTGGAAGTGGGGGGGGGTGGGGGAAAAAAAAAAAAAAACTAAAAATCAATGGCGTGGGCTGTTAGTGATGGCGCGAGGGAGAATGGCGCCAGGTCCGGAATCGTGCGCCATTTGATTTTCTGGCGCCGTTCTTTGGCGCAGGCGAAAAACGCCACCGTTCCCTCCCCTCTAATAGCTTTTCAGGAAGCGTCTTAAGCCTCCCGCGGGCCTAAAGTGAAATTCGGAGATGAGGCATTTTCGCTTAAATGGTTTTTCTTTCTACTATTTAATCTTCATATTAAAATTTATTCATCTTTAAGCGTTTAAGTGATCTCAGGGTAATGATAATTAAGAAAGACAATATGCATTAAGCGTTCCCAATACTTATAAGTATTTGGCATTGTTTTTAACAACCGTTCTGAATAAATATGCATTTGGCACCCTTAATGGACATTGTTTCAAAAACATACGTATTTGGCACCATTATTAAAAATCGTTACAAATGCATACATATTTGGAATGATTTTTCAGCAGCCGTCCTGAATACCTATACATTTGGCACGATTCTCCAAACGGTACCAAATACATGCATTTGGCACTATTTTTTTACCGTCTCAAAAAAATTCGTCCTAAAAACCACTTTTTCTTGTAGTGTCTATGGTTTAAGAGGTTGGTTTGTTTAACTATTAACTAAACTAATATCTAATCTACTAGTGATAACTTTATGATAATTAAATGTATTTATTTAATCATGCATTACTTATCAGATTGCCTTTCCTAATCCTGTTGCCATGTCACACTTGTGATGATTTGTGTGAGTATTTCTTAGGTCATGAACGGATTACACGAACCCACCGTCTATTTAATATTACGTTAAGGCAACACACAAGTAGGGTAGTATAAAGACTATTACAAGGCCCCTAAGAGTATATTGAATGCGTGTGAAATATCTTAAGAGGGATCAACCATATAAAAGGGGTAAGGTAGTATGAAGACTGTTACCCGATGGTATCCTTTCTACGCACTCGCGTTTCCCTAGACGTGTCAACATCGATACAGACAAAAGCTGGTTTTCTAAAGCCTAACGCGCACATCATCAATAAGAAGCAACAGTAATAAGATCTATAATCTGACTTTCATGCAATCATAAGCAAATACAAAGGAGGGTTTAGCCTAGCATATTTAGGATAAATCAAGAACATAGATTAATCACACAACACATAGACATATTGAATGATTAATGAATAACAATCTTACTTGATTAAAACATGGATAAAAGGTAGTTACAATAGGGTTTTGAGGCCCTAAAAATGACCTTTAAAGATGCTACAAAGACTAGGGTTTGTCTCTTAAAAGTTATACAAAGTTACACACTTAAAACCCTAAAATCGGTTTTGTATATATAGAGATATCGATGCGACGGCGTCGCGTTGAAGTCTTGACGCCGTCGCTACGTGGATGATTCTAGATCCTCATTAAGTCTGCCACGTCCTGACGCCGTCGCTAGATCTCTGAAGCCGTCACTGGATAGATCACGACTGCGTTCCTTTATGCCTGCGACGCCGTCTCCACGCTTTGTAAAGAATATTTCTTCTTAGATTTGGTGTAGGTCCATAATCTAGTCCGTTTCTTCTCCAAATGAGCCCAAGTCACGTGTATTTCCTCCAAATGGTATCCAAGTGCTAAAAACCAAAAAACAAACGATTAAGCACATAATCTGGACATATTTGCATGATTTAAGGGGTTAAATAACCCTGAAATAGTGTATAAAATGACACCTCATCACTATCCGTACCCTTGGAGATTACCCCAAACCTAGCCACGAAGGCTACAGGAATACCTCTTCGATACGACACCATCCGGTTAGAGCAAAACGGATGCTCATTCCACGAACTTCGGTCCGAGGATCCAAACCAACACCTCAAGGATTTCTTAAAACTTGTGGACTCACTTGACCTTGACGGTGAAAACAGGGAAAGAACACGCCTGCGTTTATTTCAATTTTCCCCTCGCGATCAAGCTAGCAATTGGATTGAACGTCTTCCAGCATGATCCATCACCACATGAGAGGATCTTACTACTCGTTTCCTTGCTCAATTCTTTCCATCGGGAAGAACCGCAAAACTCCGCAATGATATCCTGATGTTCCAACAACATCATGGAGAATCTCTCTTAGAAGTATGGACTCGTTTCAAGGACTTACTACAAAAAGTCCCTCATTATGGCATCGATCGTTGGCTTAAGATCAAAAAATTTTATGATCATGTCTCCTTTCATCTTAAGTGCGAGATTGACCACGCCATCGGCGGTAAATTCCGTGATAAGAATACCGACGAATCTTGGAAAATCATCGAGAACCTCGCTCTCTACGACCATGAGGTCTGGAATGACACAAAAGAATTCATCAAACCGGTCTAAGGTATTTCTACACCTCAAAGCACCTCAAAAACACCTGACCGAAGACTTCTTGAGCTCGAAGACCATATTAACTTCTTACTAAAGGGATCGCGACCGACACCTAGACCGAGCTCAACACACATCCCTCAAGCTTATTCAAACCCTCGTCCTCAAATCTAAAATGAACCACCAAAGCAGAACCCCTTCACTTTTCATGAACGTACAGGTCCAAACCCTCAGCCACAAGCATTAGGAACCACTTTCGAGGCTCGAGTACGGGACTACATGGCAGCACACACTAAACGAATGGAGAGATCTGAAAATGCCATTTTCAAGAAACGCGGGGAGATCAATGATAAAATGACTGAAATGTCCGGACTTCTTAAGGAACTCACGACCAGCAGAGCTCCTGAAAAAGTACTGATAAGGGAAGAGGCTAAATTCCCCGTCACCAAGAACGTAAATTCCATTTCTCGCACCATAATGGAAAAAGAAAGGAGTAAAAAGACTAACGTAACAACCGGTGACGACATTGTAAAGCCTATCAAGACAAAAACGGAAATGCCAGTCAAGGATGCCGAGAAGGAGGATGAAGCTGAGAATGAGCCAAACAGAAAAGCTGGAAAAGAAGAAACAACTGTGGCACCTAGCTCTCAACACGTTGAATATTACCTGAAGCATAGGATCAATGAGAAACTAATAGAGGGACTTGTGGATAATCATAGGTTCAACGACTTTATTATCAGGAGCACAATTCGGAAAAATAAAAGGAAAGACATATAATTTATCACCTAGGGGGCTTGTTTATGAAGCAATCCTTAGAAAAAAGATAACAAGGAAAGAGGACATCGGAGGAAACTTCGAAATACCCTGTAACATAGGAGGCCTGAAACACATGAACGCCCTTGTTGACCAAGGATCCGACGTAAATGTCATGCCCCTCTCTACCTACATGAAACTAACCGACAAAAGGACTGCTGAGACAGACATTAGACTCTCGCTAGCTAGCCACTCGTATATCTACCCTTTAGGAATAGCTGAGGACGTATTAGTTGGGGTTACTGAGCATGTGTACCCTATGGAATTTGTGATTTTGGACATAAAGGAAGACAAAAGAGGCCTTTCATCTTAGGAACACAATTCCTAACAACGGCCAAGGCCGTAATTAAGTTTGACAAAGGCACCATAACTCTAAGGTCTGGAAAGAGTAAGATAAGTTTCCATAGGATACCTGAGTCCCTCTGTAAAATCAAGAGAGGAGTTAAGAACGACATAGAGCCTATAGCCCCCACTATGACTGTAAATAGGCTAGTCCTGGAAGGGGAAGAAAGGATAAAACTTCACCTGGAAAGAGAGATGGAGTTTGACCAATGGAAAAGCAAAAATTTCAAAGGCAGGCATCCCACTCTTGTTAAAGTAGAAGGTGAAATGGATGATGAATGAAAAGTCACGTAAGAACGCGTGACTTCGAGTCTAGCTACAAGACTCGTAAATAAAGAAAAGCGCTTTTTGGGAGGCAACCCAATATTTATTTTTCCCGCATATTAGGAGTGTCGTATGTTTTAATTCTTTTCATTTATTCTTTTATGTTTGAATTATTTTGTAATCATGCTTTGTTTGTTTATAACTTCGTCTTATTTGCATTCAAAGGTATTTTGCAACAAAATAAGTGTAGGGAAAATATCCGGTTTTTATAACCAATTCAAACATTTAAAATAAATTGTTTAGATTAATTCGCGTCAGTTTCGAGTCATATGATTGTAACGATTCCAGGTTTTTATACAGTACTTTCTTCAGATTTGATTAATATAATTGCGTGCAGGAAATTTCTTATTAAAAACGAAGAGGAATTTTTCACAGTGCCTGGAGACGGCGTCGGGTTTAAAACCCGACGACGTCGCATCTCCAGTAATGTGAAAATTCAAAAATCTTTAAGTATTTTTAAAAAGTAAATGTGCAATATTTAAGATTTGTAATTCTTTTGTAAACCAGCATAAACCTATAATTATATCATTACTCTCATCCTGTCTTTACTGCTTCCATAGAGTCGAAACCCTAAACTCTTATTGTATTTATATTTATCCTATGGATTTTACGCTTGGCGCAGTTGTCTTTGTATTTGATTTACATGTTATATTTGACAAGAAGAAGCTTGGAAGATCTTAGGATGTTTTCATTAGACGACTCTTGGAGGACGATTTAACCAGTTATCGCATGTTTCTTCTCTATTATTGAGCAAACCAGGGGATTACTAGTTTCTTTTACTTGTTTTCTTTTCCCTTTATTTGTTTTTACGGGTACTTCTATAGAACATTGAAGACACTATTCAGCTTAAGTGTAAGGGGAAATAAGCCTTAGAAACTATTCCTTCATTTGCCATTTGCTTTGTTCTTTAAAATGATGGGTAATATATCAAAACATAGCATAAAAAGTAATTTTGACCCAAATTAAAATTTTTTATGACACATACCGACGAAAACCGTGTATTAACAGCGTCTCATGGATGGGAATGTGTATGACTAGCATAAAAACCCTCAAAATTCCACCCAAAAAATGTGAGGTTCGCCTTTAGGTCTTTCGAAATTCGGGTATCCATTATTGATACCCAAGATAGTTTATACCTTTAGCTTTATCGAGTTAAGGTTTGAATGCAGTCATATGTGTCTATTTTGTCATTACGGATGTGTACGTATGGTCTAGGTCGCCTTTTCTGGGGCATTAGTATCGGTATTAAATTATATGAGTGTACCGGTAGTATATTAAATTCAAGAACTTGTTATTATGGTAACATCAACTTTATAACTATGCCACACCCTTGCTATGCACTCATTTTTAGTGTAGGATGCCCCTAATATAACCCTCCGAGCCTATGCTTTTTCATGGTTTTTGTAATTTTTTGGTTAAGCCGGACTATTAATGAAGAGCATTGTCACCCATAAACCAATCGTTACACCCAAATCGCCTTAGCCCACCTTGTATGTACTCGCTTTTAGTACATTATTGTTTTAACCCAAGTTAATTATCGAGTACACGGTTGCTAAGTCCTCATCCTTATAAATAATGTTTTGGGACGATTAGGATTCAAGGTAGTATTCATCTTATGAAGAATTGGGGAAGAAGTAATTTATTACTCCCAATAGAGCTCAATAAGCTCCATGTCATGTTGATCTACCTCAATTCGGGTCATAGAATAGTTCATTTGTAAAGTATGTAAAAGTTCAAGTGTAGAGGTGCATCTATATGCCCCAAGTGATGTATTATGTTATTAAAAAAAAGATAAAAACAGAAAATAAAAATAAAAGAGATTAATGTAGAGTTATATAGAGTTTGTATATCTTCGTCCGAGTCTTGGCTTAGCAACCAAACCAACGTGTATTATTATAAATAATTAGCTAACCCATCTACTCTAAATTCACCAAAAGTCACCACCCAAATGTGTCCAATCCGTTTCAATTTCCATTTATGTTATCTTACACCTACATCCCACAACCTTTTAAAAGACCTCTTAGATAGTAATGAAAAATGCTTGCGCCCAGCGGTGGAGGTTTGATTCTTTACCAAACCTATGGTAATTTATATGCTATGACGTGTAATGAGTGTTGATTTTTCGTTTCCCCTTTATGTTATAATTTATTATACACCCGAGTGAAAGAGAGAATCCCAAACATTTATGTGAGGTGCTAAAATATACTTTTCGTGCTTTAATTACGAGGTCTAGAAGGTTGTGTTGTAAAATACTTTTAAAGAGTAGGTTAAATGACCCTAATATTGTTATTTTCTATGTAGAAAAGCCCATTTGCTTGAGGACAAGCAAATCCCAAGTGTAGGGGTATTTGATGAGGTGTCATTTTATACACTATTTCAACCATGCAAATATGCCCAGATTATGTGCTTAATCGTTTATTTTCAGGTTTTTAGCACTTGGATGACATTTAGAGGAAATACACGTAACTTGGGCTCATTTGAAGAAGAAACAGACAAGATTACGGACCAACACTAATTCCATGAAGAAGTATTATTTACATAGTGTGGAGACGGCGTCCCAGGCATAAAGCGACGTCGTTGTGATCTATCCAGTGACGGCGTCAGAGATCTAGCAACGACGCCAGGACGTGGCCGACTTAAAAAGGATCTAGAATCATCCACATAGCGACGGCGTCGGGACTTCAACACGACGTCGTCGCAACGATTTCTCTATATATACAAAACCGATTTTAGGATTTTATATGTGTAACTTTGTATAACTTTAGGGAGACGAACTCTAGTCTTTGCAGCAGCTTTAAAGGTCATTTTTAGGGCCTCAAAACCCTATTATAACTACCTTCTATCCATGTTTTAATCAAGTAAGAGTATTATTCATTAATCATTAAGAATGTCTATGTGTTGTGTGATTAATCTTTGTTCTTGCTTTATCCTTAACATGCTAGGCTAAACCCTCCTTTGTATTTGCTTATGATTGCATGAAAGTCGGATTGTAGATCCTATTGCTGTTGCTTCTTGTTGATGAATGTGTGCGTTAGGCTGTAGAAAACCAGCTTTTATTTGTATCGTTGTTGACATGTCGAGGGAAACGCGAGTGCGTAGAAAGGATACCATCGGGTAACAGTCTTCATACTACCTTACCCCCTTATATGGTTGATCCCTCTTAAGATATTTCACACGCATTTAACATACTCTTAGGGGCCTTGTAATAGTCTTCATACTACCTTACTTGTGCGTTGCCTTAACGGAATATTAAATAGACGGCGGGTTCGTGTAATCCGTTCATAACCTAGGAAATACTTACACAAATCATCACAAGTGTGACAAGGCAAAGTAATGCATGATTAAGTAAATACATTTAATTATCATAAAGTCATCACCAATAGATTAGATATTAGTTTAGTTAATAGTTAAACAAACCAACCTCTCAAACCATATATTTACCTGCTTTTTATAAAATATAAAAGCACAAAAATAATCTTCTCACAACCCTTCGAATTCTGTTGGACCGTGATCCAGCCTTCCCAGCCTATTCCCCTAGAGAACGATAACAACCCCCGAGTCTTGCCTATACTACTACTATAACGGTTAGGTACTTTGCCTAGAGAGTTGTAAAACTTC
>BQNB010063751.1:0-35569 GCA_026074375.1 Tanacetum coccineum | reverse complement strand
GCAATTCTGAGAATCCATGGTGTGGACATGCCCTAAGTAGATCATTGAAACGATCCCAATCCTCATAAAACGATTCATCGAACATTTGCTGAAATCTGGTGATCTCATTGCAAAGATTCGTCGTCTTAGAAGGAGGGAAGAACTGCTGGATGAATATGGATACAACATCGTCCCAAGTATGAATGGATCGAGGGGGTTCTTTATCTAGCCATATTCGGGCTGCTCCCTCGATAGAGAATGGAAAAAGCATAAGCTTAATCGTAGTAATTGGAACATTGGAGACCCTCATTGTGGAGGTGATCTTGTTGAAGTAACGGATATGAGCATGCGGGTCTTCTTTGTCATGCGAAGCACTGTTTGCTCTGGACAAGATTGATTAACCCATAGCTTTAAGCTCGAAATTGTTTGCCACATTTCAGGAATAAGGATTGCGCCCTCGTACCCCTCGGGGGATGCTAGGGAGCAATTTTGAGCCATAGTTCGAGTGTCTGCCATTTTTGGCTCTAACGGTAGAATCTTCCTGAAATGGGTATTTCTATACGAAGAGGATTTCGATAACAACTGGCGGTTCTTCTGGTGGAGTAGGACGTTGCTACACGGGACTTGAGATCGAGTGCGCATGCACAAAATGGAAAATAAAAAAGAATTTACACTAATTTTTATTGGATTTTTGGATTAAAAATCTATTCACAAAACTAATTTAAACGGACAAGAGATAGACAACTTAAGTCACCAAATAATCGATCTGTACCTTTACGGTAGCATCCAAATGAAAAACGCACAGTGAGGCGGAGGAAGTAGGAATAAGGCGAGAAGCTTATTTCTCCTATTGGGTCGTAGTTCCTAGAACAACCCTCTTATACCACCCACTTTATAAGTTAATCAGAATGAGGTGAGCCGTATATCGTAAGTGACACAGAAGGCAAGTTTTAAATCTTTGGTTCGATTGGGAACTCAGTAGTTCACCGGAACTTATTATGATAATACCTCAGTGGAGAATATTATATTTTGGTATTTTACCAATTAGTGAATTTTAAATTTTTATGGACAATTTTTTTATATTTTTGATTTTTTTTTGGTTTTTTTTTTAATTTTTATATGATATGTACTAATAAAAAGAAAAGAAAAATATTTTTGTGTTTTTTTTTATATGATATATTAACAATAAGACAAGTTCAGATCAAAGTCGGATAACAATCGTAGCAAATGCCTCCCCGGCAACGGCGCCAAAAATTGATTCGCGATATAGCACACACTTATATAGCAACCCTAATACAGATCCTGACCGAATGCCCTTGACCAAGGCAAAAGGTCAAATTCCACAAAAGGATAAAATACACAAGATAGAATCAATTATAAAAAGATTCCGGAAGAGATATTCCCGGGTCGTATGTCCCAACGAGGCTGCAATTGAAAGTAATCCTGGTTTGATGAGAAATTGAATGATGGAGAATATTTAGATATGATGGAAACACTGATATAGTTACAACTAAAATTAATTAAATAAAACCTAATTTAATCTACGGGAAACAAATATAGGAAATGGGGATCTTAAAAACTACGGGAAACAAAATTAGTTATAGGGAAATCCTAAAATTAAATCTATACTAAAATACGGGGAACAGAATCAGGTATCGGGAAACCTAAATACTAAAAATTAAGAAAATAAATGCTAAATTAAATTAAAAATTAAAATTAAATTCTAATTAACTTAATTTGAAAAATAAAAAAAACTAGAATAAAAACGGAGGTCGAAACGAAAAGAAACGGTAAAACGCACCCGGTAAAACGGGTCTAAGACTGAAATTTAAGAAAAATTAAGCCTACACTAAATTTTATATTTTTCCTAGACACTAAATGACAAAAGAAAATTTTATAAAAAAGAAAAATATTTTTTTATTAATTTTTGGATTTTTTATGAATTTATAAAGATTAATAACTAATTAAAACTAAGAAAATAGAAAAAGACAAAAAATAAAAGTTATAAAAATTCTGAAAAAATAAAATTAAATAAAGAAAAAGTTAACAATTCTAAAAATATAAAAATGCCCAAATTTTACTGAATAAATTAAAAGTAATTAAACTAATTAAAATTAAACCTAATTTATATTAATTAAATTAAATAAACTAACAAAAGTTAACTATAGGGACTAACAGTGAAAGGACAGCAAGGACTAACGAGGTAACAACATACTAACAGTGGGGACTAACAATTATAACTATAAAAGACAAAATTACACAAACAGTCCCTGAAGTGGACCCCGATTACAAAAAGGGTCCAAAGTGCTTATTTGACAAAAGTCAAATAAGCAAACTTGTAGAAGGGCTTATGGGGAGTCTTTTTTGTAAAAGCACTTATGCTTGAAGCTAACTTAATAAGCTAGAAAAGTGAGCTTTTGGGGCTGCAAAAGCTTATTAAGCTTATGAGCTTAATTTTCTTTCTTATTGGGATTTAAGCTAACAAAATAAGCTAAAACTTATGGGAAACAGTTAATAGGGAGAGGGGAGTCCTAAATAAGCTAAGGTTTCTAGAATAAGCCTTAAAATAAGCTGGAAATGACTTAAAGCTATAATGACAGTTTTAAAAGAAAACAGAAAAAAGGCCTACTTTAAGCCTAGAATAAGCTACTTAAACATAAGAATTAAGCTGCTAAATTTTGGGGACTTACAGGGTAACTAATAAGCTATAAATAAAAGCAATAAAATCCTAGAGCTTAGTATTAAATAAGCTAGAAAAGTGAGCTGAATTATGGTGCTCAGCACCAGGGGAAATGCAACAGTGGCCTAGGGGCTTATTCAGCTTAACTCAATAAGCTCATAAGAGCTTTTTACCCAAAATAAAACCTAAACAGATTGAAAAGACATGTATTTAAGCTTATTTCCAAAATTTGAGTTATTAAGGTTGAGTTAAACATGCTGGTTTTGGGGCTTGAAGTTGGCTGTTTTTCACAAATACACATGCACACTTGGCTATTACTTGGTCAATTTAATAATGACAGAACAAAGGGACTTTTTAAAAGGTTATTGGTGACTAGAATAAGCACTAGTAAGGTATGCTTAAGCTGTTTAAACAGCTTAAGCTTTTTAGCACACCTTTTGGTTTATAAAACTTTAACAGAAAATCAAGGGCCTTAAAAACTTATTTTTTACTAAAAACTTTTGATTAAATTACACTAATGAGTCCCACACACTCAGCCAAGATTGGCTGAGTGCACTTGACCCATGCCAATCCCATATTGACCCATTTTCAAGTGTAAACCAAACACCCCCTTATTTTATAAAAAAAAGGGTTGTAACTGTTTTTTGGTAAACGTAAGGCTGAGAGAATTGATTATAAGTATTGTTTTAACAACTTAAGCACATTTTCATATAAAATAAACAGAATTAAAGAACAATTATGAGGCTTGAAATTTCGACAATGGCTACTTGGAATATTTTCAAAGAAAAACCTTTAAACTTTCATTAATATTAAAGAAGTTACAACATAAACTTTTGAAATAGGACAGAATTATAAATATTGCTAAAAAGACTTAATAAAAATTACACTAAAAGTAAAAACAGGGTGTGGTTCTTCGGCTTGGTTTCTTTTCTTTTATACAAGTCTCTCAGCCTTCCTTGGTCTTCTCAATGTGTTAGTTGTGTGTGTAGAAAGTCTTCACACACTTCTCAGCCCTTGGATTGCAATGTGCTACCTTATAACTCATCTTAGCCATAGATGGGGTCTCGGGTTGTGTAAGATTGCCAGGGTGGAGGTTATAAGGGTTATGGGGAGGTGGGAACGGGTAGGGGGTTAGCTGTGAGTGTACTAGGGAGGTGGTTTGGGAGTGAAACCGTGGGAAAGGGAGGTGGTATGGTATGGCGGGAAGGTGGGAAAGGTACAGTGTTGGCTGGCAGGTTTAAACATAAACTATGGGGAAGACACAAAAACAACCCCTCATCTTTCTTTTCTTTTCATTTCTCTTTTAAGCCCAAGTTAGTTATAAATAGTTTGGAAGGTGACACATATGGTCCCTGCGTTTGTATAACAAAAGAATAAAGAGGGTTTTGGTAAATTGCAAAAATGGCCCTTGGCTTTTAAAATTGTAAAAGAAATGCCAATTGGCAGTTTTAGTCCCTGGACTCTTTTTAGCTCTTTTTCTTTATAAAATACTTTTGAAAATAACACAACAAGTCCCTATGGTTTTGTAAAAAGGTTATGAGGCTTGGGTTTTGTGTTTGGGCTTGTATTGGGCCCACTGGGTTTGGGTTGGGCCCAATAAGGTACAGGTTTGGTTATTGGGCTTTTTCAAGCCCAATAAGGTTATGAAGTGGGTTTTGTGTGTACAATGGCTGAGATTGGCTGTAACTGGGCTAGGATTGGGCCTTCAAAGTCTTCACAGTCTCTGTCAATTGTACACAAATGGGCTGTTGTCATTGATTGAGGGCCCATTTGGTCTTCACAGTCTTCATAATTATACTATTGGGCTTTCCCGGCCCATCAGATGGGTTAAGATTGCATCCAATAGTATTCTTCAGCTCCGGCTCCGGTTTGACTGTTGATTCTTCTGGATTGACTTTGACTTTGACTTTTTTGGTCTTTGGCCTTGATTTTGCACAGTCTTTTCCTTATATGATCAGTTTGTCATTTTGGCTCTATTTTCGTCTTTTTCGTTGTATTCCACTTTCCTGCACAATAACAAAATGCAAAACAAAAATATATTTGGATGTTTTTGTCTGTTTTGGTCATTTAAGCTGTTTTTGAAGGTAAAGATATGTGTAATGTAAGCACATATCACTAAGGTTTATACAAGGAAATATGATTAGAAGTCGAGACCTTAAAAAAATGAGCTTTCTCAATGCAGCATGAAATATATCGTCTAGATACCAAAGGTCAAAACTTGATCTTGAAACACAATGTTAGGATGGAACAGCCCTAGTGATTCAGCGAAACAAGCGGAACGCTGAACTTGTGCAAAGAAAAACGATTTGCTTAAATCCACTCTTTATGGAAGAAAATCAATTGATTTTTACAATCTGAAAAAAGAAAAGAAAATTTTATCTGAGAAAAGGATCTAGCAGATAGTTATCTTGATGAAATCGTTTGTTTAAAGAATGCTAACAAAGTTGCAAGAGATATATTGCAAAGATTTAACATGCCAACAGAAACTATTCCTATGCTTTTTAAGAAACCAAAAATGGCAACCGCTGACTTGCACAAGGACCTCCTAGGTACCCGTAACCCAGGTCTAGGTTATATGGCCAAGCGTGCTCAACCTGCGTTGTATGATGCTGATGTACCCATTTGCTATACTTACTCACCACCCGTTAGTTTATGGGATAGTGAAGAGTCTTGGTTCAACAAGTTGTTAGCATGAAAAAGATGAGCGAAAAACCAGGGCATGTTCGACCCGCGAATGGCTTCTATGAGAAGCTAAACGCCCTTATGTTTGTTCCTCAACAGGAACTGTCCCGTGAACAGGCATATTGGCTTCCTGCCAATGAACGTGCTAGTCAAACTAGTAACCCAGATAGTCCTGTCACTCCCTTTGTTCATAAAAGCCGACCTCCAAGGTAAAGTTCTTGGCCCAGTCTTCAAAAAGTTAATGTTTGCTTTTCATCAATTTGAAGATATATCAATGAAAGAACAAAACAAATACTGACTATGTTTCTGATGGTGCTATGATTATGGCAAAACAGTTTGTGAAAACAACTGGTACATTTTAACGACCTTTCAAAAAACATATCGAGCTGCAAATGTAACATTTTTCAAGTGTAAGAGGAACTTTGATACATATTTTTGTGAAACTGGAGCAGAGTTGAATGAAACAATGTTGTTCTTGATAACAAGAACCTGACCATAGAGAAGAAAAATCTTTTAATCAAAAATGACTGCTTAATTGCTGAGTGTTTAGAAAAAGATATCTGCTCTATTGTGCTTACTTCTGATATTGTTGTGCCTCCTAGTTTGAATTGTCTTTGCGAAGATCTTCGATCTACCTGCGATAGGGAACACACTAAAGTTTCTTTAAACTTGCAGCTGAAGTTTTTAAAACAACAAAAGAATGGTCATAGATATGAGAAACGTAACTCTCATTTACAAAAGACCCATATTGATTTAACAACTTTAATTTCAAACTTAAACAGTGCATAGACAATCTTTAGTGACTCCAATTGCTATTTTGAAATAAAAAAGTCTAAGAGATCAGCTTCAAGGGAAAAAGATGACATTATCAGGAGTTTAGATTGCTCAGATCACATCATGAAGGTGTTGAATGTTGGTTTCCAATGAAGGAGTTATGACCAACAGGCATTAGAAACTGACAGAATTCAGTTGAAAGATACGATTACCTCCCTTAGGATTCAGCTAGATGGCCTTAAGGTAGAAAACGTGAGTCTCAAAAGACGGTATGATGAACTGTCAAAGGCGAATACTCACTCACGTACTGCGTACACTGAAAAGATTAATGCCTTAACTGCTGAGATTGCCAAACTGAAAACTGAGTTGAGTGGCAAAAAGAGTGGTGGATCTACAGCCTCTGAGAAACCCAAAGTACTTGCTTCAGGGATGTATACCAAAAGTTCAAAGTACATTCCACCTCCAAAAAGAGCCAATTGGGTGAAACCAACCCCGTTGCCTAAGAAGAAGCAAGTTACTTTTCAAGAACCTCCCAGGACTTCAAATAGACCCACACAGAAACCACCAGTGCAACAAAACAAAAAGCCTAATGTTCCTGTGAATTTGTCTACAAGAACCAAACCTGCCACTGAATCTCGCAAACCTATGCCAAAGTGCCACACCGGAAAACCATCGTTCTTGGCCAATAAATGTTGTGAATGAGAGGAGTGCGACAGGATCACATAGGAGTTGAATGTTGTTTATCATATTCAGTGTGTGATTCTTCTATGAAGTCTTTGGAATACAAAACCCACCTGCCAATACATAGTGTGAAACATACTTAGGAAGGTTTGAATGCAACCAGAATTTTAATAATTGTGAAACATACTAAGACAGCTTGGAGACCAACTGGAAAGATTGTTGGTAGTGTTAAGCCTCAGTGGAAACCCACTGGATGACATTTTGCGTTGTATGATAACTCGAACTTTATCTAGGATAGGGGTACCCTTGTTGTGCACTTTTGAACTTACCCGAGCGTTAGTTCTAGTTCACAAAGTTACTAAGATCTTTCTAGGTTTCCTGATTGCAAACTAGTGATCGAAGGATGGTTCCAAGGGGATATCTGGTATTTTTGAATGCTAAAGCATTGTATCACTCTGTATATTAAAAAAAAAAAATACAATGGCTTGCAGTTATTTCAGACTGTAACCCGGTCTTATCCCAGAGATTTAGTGTACGTTCCAGTGCTTTATTTCTTTCCAGACAAGAAGTTGTCTAAGCCCCGAACCATTTATTCTATAAACAAATTGTTTTTATCAATCATGTTCGGGTTAACCAAATCAAACATTGACAAGGGTCATTGTTTGAGGGGGAGAATAAGGTATACTAACAGTTTATTGCAGGTCGAAAGACGCTTGTTGCTGATTTTATTGCTGCAAGATTGACACGACCAATCGTTTACAAGTTCAAGACAGATTGCAGTATCATTCATGTCTGCGTATTCTAAGGTCTTGTTTCAATTACTCACTTGCATTTTTGTGCTATTTCACCTCACACCTTATACCTTTGAGGGGAGGATTGATACATTTTAAGTCCCATTATAGATCAAAAACAATTCACAAGTTTCATATTTTGATAGGGGGAGGAGAATGTGACTTAAACATGTAAAACGGATAATTATCGATTCGGTTGATTCTAAAATGCTTAAAGTCCTATCCATGCATGTGCTAATACATCTTTTGATTATCAGACACACATGTGTAGGGGGAGATTAGGTGTTAATATGATCAAAATAATGTCAAGGTACCAAAATGTTTGTGTTATACACAAGTATCTCTTGATAAATGGACAAGAATCTTTTGTTTCAATGTTTGTGAAAGTGTTTTATGGAATGATGAGGAATGAGATGTTGTACCACCAGGGTATTCGTATGATTGCTCATGCCTGGGTCTTCGGACCTGCGCCACTAGTGAGTGGTTTCCATACAAGAAAATTACTTGTACAGTTTGGATTTCCCAAAGGTCTTAATATCTTTCGGATATATTTCAAATAATACATCAGAAGCATTTTATTTAAACTTTCGTTTGTGCCCCAAACAAATTTTATAAGCACATCGAATGTTTTTCAAATCATTTTTGCCACAGGCCTTCTACGGTACTTAATTGTATTAAGAAGTAAAACGCTGAAAAAGGAATTATACGGTATAGTCAGCAGATAGTAACTGTACTGACTCACTCTTTACCATTCTATTAGTAGAAATTACTTTAGTGTGTTTAGTCTTTCGGACATAATGGTCTAGAGAACGGCGAACATTAGGGAATCTGATACTTAGGTATTAGAGGAACTAGCTTGTCACGTGCCGGAAAACCTGTCAAGAAGGTTCTTTGAATGAATCTATTATGATCCACAGGTGCAGTAATCATTGATCCTCACGGAATCAGAGGTTAATGTAACCGACCAGATTGAGTATCGTCTATACTCGGTCCCTTCAAAATATAAAACCTTTGTGTGTTCACAAAATGTTTTTCTAGAACACATTAAGTGGATTTTACATAACAAAATGTTTTTGTTGGTGACTAAATTGTTCTATCATAGCGAATGACGACTCAAAGTTTCCGATGCAAGACATGTGCTCATATCCATACCACAGTATCTGAAGTAATCAAGAAAGCTTACATTCAAAGCTTCCGCACAATCTCTGAAAATCAATGTCTTCTTCAAATGCTAAACGTTATGGAGATTAGAAGAAGATACATCATCAAAGCTTTCAAAGATTCCAACAGATATGAGCATGTGAGACTAAAGATCAGCGTATGGCAAAGTCAAAGTGAAAGAAGATCACAAAGTAATTCAGAGAAGTAAAGCTTAAACAAGTCAAAGATCAAGATCAAGTCATCACATCAAGTTCTGAAGATCATGATCAAGGTGTTAAAGATTGAATTACCAAAGCACAACAAGTGAAGTACCCTATCAACAACGAGCTAAAGAGACAAGCACGAGTGAGCTAACTTCTCATGACCTCATCTAGGGGGAGATTGTTAGGATCACATAAATGGACCCGAACAAAGAAGCTTCGGTCACTCGAAGATACAAGACAAAAGTCTAGCTCGTTTAAGCGTGTAATATTATGTAAATGGGCCATTAATGAAAAAGCCCATCATAGCCCAAAGGCCAAGGCCCTAGAGAGGCTATATAAAGCCATTTTATTTTCATTTCTAGGGGAGACAAGTAAGCAACTTAGAGAATTAGAGTCTCATTTTTTGTGTGTTTTGTTGCCACACCATTGTTCTTTGTTTTTCTTTAATACAAGTCAATTTAAAGTCTAATCTTGTGTGTTCTTGTGTTAATCGAATGATCTAAAGACCTACAATTCGCTCTAGTTGCTCGCCCTGAAGCAGTCAAGATGTTTGTTGCTTACTAATAACGCCTAAATTATACATGTTTTCGGCGGCGTTATTTGCATATATTTTATCATTTCTCGTGAACTTTTGATACTTAATCGACTATATTTGCTATTATAGGTTCATGGTATGTGTCATGGAAGAAAACTAAAAAATACACAAAGAATTGAAGCTTAAACGAAGAAATAACTCAAGTTAATGATCTTCCGACACCTGTTCACTGTTTTGGCCATAACTCGGTCATACAAACTCCGTTTTAGTTGGTTCAAGCGGCCACGCGAAGAGAATTCAATTTTCTACAACCTTTAAAAAGACCAAGTGCTGAAGTTGCAGAAAGTGCGGCGAACTTTTGAGTTTGTGGAAATATTAAAGGTAATTAAATGAATATAGCATTAACTCCCAAAGTTCGGCGCACAAATAAGTTTGTGCGGCGTACTTTGGCCTCCAAAAAGTCTATAAATACCCTCCTAGGCTCTCTCATTTCACACATTCTCACACACAAACCCCAAGTTCGTTTACAACACTTAGAAGAAGTGTTTTGGTAATAAAGGCCTAAAAAACCTTTGATCCAAACAACCATCACTACCATCGACTACCACCACTATCCACCATCGATTTCCAGCAACCAACCACTATTCTTACACCTTATACATCCGTTTCCAGAATCTAACACCCATATACTTAGAGAATCAACCATAATTCTTCAAGTGTTCATCATAAAACCCATTGCCAAACACCCTTTTTCCGTCTACCATTGTTGTTGCCGCTGAATTCCCAGGAGATTAGTGTTATATTCTGGTTGGTTACAGAAGTATAGGGTATAGGCTTATTATTGAAAACATTGGTTTATATTGGTATTGGTTATTTAGTCGAATAATTGGTTATTCGATCTTTTGTTCTCATACACTTCCGTTTATAAATCGTTGGTACATTCGTATCTATATTCATGATGAAATATTATGAGTTTATTATTTATAATATGGTTGTTATGAATATGAGCATGGAGTAATCCTTTTATGTTTGTTTGGGCAATATGTGATCTTGGATATGGAGCATTTGGATATGTGTTTATTGAAATGGTTAAACATGATTTTCTAAGTGTAAAGGCCAAAAGGATACTTATAAACTTATGTTTTATCATTCCACTTATTATATTGGTTATAATAACTTATAAAGGTCGAAAGGATTTGTTGTTATTAATCGATATAATCACTCGTTGTATTTATAGGCCGAAAGGATTTGTAACTTATGATATCTCTATTTTCTAAACTTATAAACACTATTTAAAACACATCATTATCTAAGTGATCATTGCCTAAACAAACATACCTTAATCATTTGATTGAATCATCTTTTAATCACTTTCTTTACAACATTTGATATATGTAAGATTTGGTTAATTTGATCCGTGACAATCTTATTAACCTTAGCACCATAATTACAAACTGTAAAAACTTCAATTCCTATAAAACGACCTGGACTTAACTAAAGCTTTACTATATACGAACGGGTATACTTCCCGAGTGTTATGTTTTTAGTAAAAATTGGTATTTCTAGTATTATAAATTTATAGCTTGGAAAACACACATCACTTACGCTGGTCATAAATACTTTACTATCTTTCAAATGGACGTTAAGACAACATTTCTCATTGGGCCATTAAAAGAAGAAGTTTATGTAAGCCAACCCGATGGCTTTGTTGACCCAGACTTTCCAAACCATGTATATAGGTTGAAGAAAGCTTTGTATGGTCTCAAGCAAGCTCCAAGAGCGTGGTATGACAAATTGTCCTCATTCCTAATTGAACATCACCTTACTAAAGGTATTGTTGATACAACTTTATTCACAGGGCATCACGGGGGAGACATTTTACTTGTTCAAGTATATATCGATGACATCATTTTTGGTTCTACAAACTCATATTTTTCAAAACGTTTTGCAAATCTTATGAAAAACACCTTTGAGATGTCGATGATGGGTGAATTGAAGTTCTTTCTTGGACTTTAGGTTTATAAATCTCCCCGTAACATCTTCGTTAGTCAATCACAATACGCAATCGAGCTTTTAAAGAAACATGGGATGGATGAATGTGATTCCATGAGCACACCTATGGCTACAGCCAGATTGGATACTGATTTATAGGGCACTCCTATCGATCAAACGAAATATCTTAGTATGCTCTGAGGGCTTATGTATCTCACCACCAGTAGACCAGATGTTGCTTTTTCCACCTTTGTATGTACATGTTAGCAGGCACGACCTATGGTCAAACACCTCAAGGAGGTTAAGTAGATCTTTTAGTACTTAAGACAGTCTTATAACACTAGACTATGGTATCAGAAGGATTCCAGCTTTGAACTAATTGCATATTCAGATGCAGACCACGCAGGGTGTCATGATGATTGCAAAAGTACGTTGGGAGGCTTACAATTTCTAGGTGAGAAGCTAGTGAGTTGGAGTTCCAAAAAGCAAGATTGTACTGTGTTATCCACTGCTGAAACTATAGGTGCTGAATTAAACGATTGTCATATAAACAAAGGTTAAAACGCAGCGGTACAAGCACCTATCAACGGATCCATAGAGTCATATGATCAATCAAAGAAAAACAAGAAAAGTAATACCTTTGTAGCATGATCGGTATAATCAAATGGTGACCTTCACCCTTACACGAAACACCTTATGAAACCAAGTGATCAATAAAGATCACCTCTATGATGTATCCACACTAGACCTCCTTGTATACCAATTGATGCTAGTCTTAACCTTGTAGCTTTGTAAAATACCTTTAAATGAACAAGATACAAAAGTTTGCTTAAGAAAAACAAAAACACATATTCTATGTGTGTTTGTGAGCCGTGTAATATAGAGAGGAAGTAGGGAGAGATTTATGGTAAATTGGTAATCTAAATAAATGAGAAGGTATCAAATATTTATTTACTAAAGATTTGATCTCATCCCCTCTCCTAGACCTCCATATGGCCGGCCCCATACATGGGCTCAAATAGGCCTCCCATTTGATTTTTAAGTCCAATAGATCAAGTACTATACTTAGTTATTAGAAGCCCAATAGTGATCTCAAGTTACATAGGTTATTTATATACCGTAAATACCATAAACACGATATATAAAATGGTACCTCAGTGTCTATGTGTGTGACCCCATAGGCTCACATGTGTCTAGCCATATAATTAGTTATTTTAACATGAGCATACTCTAACAGCTCCCACTTGCGCATGTCATAATAATTAAGTAATTATACAAGCAAAGGTTAACGTCCAGCAACACGCCAATGCCTCCCAAAGACATATGAGGATAGTTTCTTAAACATCTCATTTAAATGGTTTAGATATCAATCATCCTTTTGTTATAGATACTTTGTTGAACATCTGACATGGATCATACGTCATTTTGATGTTTAACAATTCTGTTTCTCGATATAGACATTTGAACTAGATTACCAAATTAATCAAGTATCATCTTAATTATATTTGGGTGTGGCCACACATACATCAGTTCAAACCATCGAGGGGCCCAGTAGTAGCTTACTCCATAACATGTGGAGAAACAAATCCTATTTTTGACTGCACGTGTCCGTTATGTGTTTCATATCCCTTCTGAAAATAGCCTTTATAGCAGCCTTCAACATGTCAGCATTGAACCATATCAAAGATTGACATTCTACACACACAAAACCTACTTGCATCTCAAGTCTGAGGATGAGAGACATAACCACTTGCGAGATTCACTATTGACACTAAACCATGTAGTGAATACTCATAAGTTGGGTCAGTCCAATGTTCATCCAATGAACAACATATGAGTTTGGCGGTATCATCCATTAACATTCATACCATATGAAAATTACTAAAACACTCACATTTGCCTTATTTCAATGATACTCCCGTATCATTAACTAACAATAGACGATTTAGAATAAATTAGAACGAGCATGTGATGCCGTATTCTATAGGGAGTGGAAAGTCCGATGACTCTCTGAAAATTCAAAAAGATCCACCACCTCCTATCATCGTGCTCATAAAACTGAAACAAGATTAATCCTATTAAGTGCATGCAAAAAAGGCTTGTCACATGGTAATAAAAATACAAATGAATATCCATTTGCATGAGTATATACCAAGACTCCATACCCTCAACTTTAAATGTGGATTATTCTTCACTTGAAACCCGTATTGTCAATGGTATCCTGAATCAAGTTCGAGTATACTCTAAAGATAATATTGTTAGTAGTATTAATAGAAATAATAATAAACCTAATACAATAATATATATATATATATATATATATCATTTCCTCAGTAGTATATGTGTGGAGTGGAGAAGATTCTTAAAGAGAGGAGTAGAGAATGAAGCTATTATCATAGAATAATGAGACTTGTATTTATAGATATATGTAAATTTTTTTTTTGCAGTTTGATAAGTTTGATGTGCATGGGCCCGTGTATTTCTTACTCGATTTCTGCATCCAAAGCCAATTTAGTTTGAACTTTGTGGGTGTGTTCGTGAAAAAACCCTCACGAGTCATGTGTAACTCGTCCACTCAGAGACATCGAGGGTTTTAAAGTGCTTGTTGCAGCGCTAATATTCAATCCGCGGTGGCTACGAAAGTGCGCTTCTTATAATTTAATGTTTTCGTAGTAGGTTGTATATTTGCAGTTTTATATACACATGTGAGCTTGGAGTGGTTGTTGTGAAATGTTTGTACTGATACTTGATATAATTGGAGTATTATATTACATGTGGTAGTATACAAATGCGTGGCGTTACAGTTTTGCCACAATATTTTAGAAATTCAACAGAGAAAGTTAAGTAAGCCCAGCAAAGTACCGTTTTCCAGTATTTTCCCATGCTCGTTTTATATTTATCCAGTTCTCACATGAGGGCAATGTTCAACTTAAAGTTTGGAGGGGTAGCAAAAGTAGGAAATTGCCAAGTCAGAGTGTGCTCGCCATATGGAGATGGCACCTGTACGCTGTGAAAGTTAGTGTGTGAAGACAGTTTCTCAACTGATATATTTCTAAGAAAATTTAAATAATTTATTTTTTTGTTAAAAAATGCATAAGCATAGTTAAGGCAAATCTCCATACTGGTTTGACCATTTTTAAACTAGCACAAAAAATCAACCCACTTAAATGTGAGAAATTTAGCCTTAAGCACATTTGGGTATCCATTGATACCCAAGATAATTTTTGCCTTTGGCTTGCTCGAGTTAGGGTTGAATGCAGTCATATGTGTCTATTTTGTCGTTACAGATGTGTACGTATGGTATTTTTTGCCTTTTCTGGAACATTGGTATTGGTATAAAGTTATATGACGCTGGCTAGTAATTTAGTAGCTCCAGAACTTGTGCTTGATCATCATTTACTAGACCGCAATGAGGTTAATTTATAGACAAAGTGGTATGATAAGAGATGAAATAAATCACTATGTAATCATGTATCTGCAGCACTCGCTTTTAGGCGGCGCGTGCTGCTCCCCAAGTATCCCAAGAGCAAGAAAAATAATGCTCTTTTCTTTCTTCTCTTTTTTTTATCGTTTTTATTTTTTTTCTTTAATTGAAGAAGAAGTTTTGTGTCAGCCTTAGTTATCGTAGTATTTGGAATGAAAAGAAAAAAATTATAAAAAAAGAGAAAAGAAAAAAAATAGTAAAAGTTCAAAGTATAAGGAAAAGTTCTGGCACATGGAATCAAGTATCTGCTATTCACCCTCATCGTTATCACGTTTGGCCTCTTTGAGATTTGTGTCTAGGTGCTCACGCCGCAACGGGCATGTTAGATGTGTCTTGTACATGGCATTGGTAGCGACTTAGATTATGTCTGTCAACTATGAGTAACTTACATAACTATAAAACGCCCTATCTGAGTGACTCATGTGAATTAAAAAACAAACACTTTCCCTATGTGAGGTGCTCTGTTATATGTCTATGCCTGAAAAGTTATAAAACTGGTAAACATTTGTTAATGGTAAAATGATTTTTTTTCCCACGTCACGATAAATGATCTTGTTTTCTTGCTTTGATTGCTTGAGGGAAAGCAATAGCTAAGTGTGAAGGGATTAGATAACGCCTAAATTATACATGTTTTCAGCGGCGTTATTTGCATTTATTTGATCATTTCTCCTAAACTGTCGATACTTAATCAAGTATATTTGCTATTATAGGTTCATGATATGCGTCGTGGAAGAATACGGAAGATTACACAAAGATTTGAAGCTTAAACGAAGAAATAACTCAAACTTAGAGCTTCCCGACACCTATTCACTGTTTTGGTCATAACTCGGTCATAAGAACTCTGTTTTAGTTGGTTCAAGCGGCCACGCGAGCGGAATTCAATTATCTACAACCATGAACTGAAAAAATCTTTTAACACCCAAAGTGCGGCGGTTTTGGAAAAAGTGCGGTGCACTTTTGAGGTCGTGGAAAGAATTAAATGCAATTAAATGCTAAGTGCATTAACACCCCATGTACGGCGCACAAATAAGTTTATGCGGTGCACTCTTGCCCATTTATAGCTATAAAATAAACCTCCTTAATCTCCTATTCCATTATCTCGTACACACACCATCTCTCCTACGTGTCATTTAGAACCACTTATAGATGAAGTGTTTTTTATGATCTTGGCTTGACAAACTAATGAACCAAACACCCTTTCAAACCCACCATCCCACCAGTCATCTACCATCTACTATCCGTACATCAATTCCCAGGTTTTGATTCCATAAAAAAACATATTTCGAAGTGTTTTTTCTTGTAATCTTTATATCTACTTGGTGACAGTATTATTCATAGTTTCCGGCATTCGCGGCTCGCTGCAATATAATAAGATGTCTCTTGGGAAAATTCTTGTAAAGTCCATATACGAGCCTATGTGTATGAATGAGTGGACTATATTCGAACGAGAAGGTGCCGTGCTGGTAGAGAGTGTGTCGTACTCCGTAAGTGAGAGAGAGAGAGATGATGAGAGAGTGAGAAGTGTCGTTTCAAAAGTGTACATATTTGTGTTTTATTTCTTCTTTGATTTTGGGTAGTAATTCTTGTGTTGTTTAGGCACTAGTGTGGTGAATTGGATATGGAGCGTGTGGTTATGTGTTGATTGAATTGCGTAAAACATATTTTCGATAAGAATATAGGACAAAAGTTATTTTATATATGGTGTTTGATCATTCTGACGTAATAAATTGGTTTGAATTTACTTATAAAGGCCGGAAACGGATTTGTTGCGCTATTAGATCTATATAATCATCGTTATATTTAAAGTCGAAAGGGATTTGTAACTTGTGGAAATCTTTAATCTCTAAGACTTATAAACACTATTCCAAATTATCTCTGCTGTCCTAGTGATCATTGCTCTAAACAACATTCCTTAATTTTTTTTCGTCGATATGATATCTTTCATTGCTTTCTTTACTATATTATCCGTTATATGCTCGGTTTGGTTAATTTGATCCGGACAATCATCTTACCTTTGCACCTTAATTACAACTGTGAAAACTTTAATTCCCATGGAACGACCTGGACTTACCTAAAGCTATACTATACACGAACGGGTATACTTCCCAAGTGTTGTGTTTTTAATAAAAATTGGTAAATCTAGTATTATAAATTTAAAGCTTGCAAAACACACATTAGTTACTTACTAAGCGTAAGCTTACCCCTTTAGTTGTTGATGTTTTGTATAGGTGCCCATGTTGCAAGTAAGCTTTTGTTAAGGCATTGGATGAAAAGTAAGTGGATTGGAAGTATTTTGGACCATGTGTATGATATTGTGTCTTTGGGTCATGTATTTGATAAATATGATTTATAAATATTGTTTTTAAGTGTCCAAGTTCAGGTCTTGGCCTTGGACAAAAGGACATATAAGTTATCTAAGAGTTCTGAGTTAAGATGTATTTGAAAGTGGGTCAAAATGGATGTTTTGCAAACCCCGTGAAGTATGTGCTTATGGGTCATTTAGACAATAAAAGTTTATGAACATGATGTAATATGTTATGCTAATGATTTCTGGGAGATTTGGTGTATTGTCTCATGGAAGTCATTTTCTAGAAATTAGAGTAAGTTGTGAAAAGTTGGGTTTTTGGTAAAATCTGAAAATGGGAGCATAAGGCCTTCCTTGTCTGAGCATAAGGACTTTTACATTTTTAAATGGTATTCTGAGTTTCTAAGTACAGGGCATAAATACTTCCATCATCAAGTGAAGAAGTATTACACCTCAAGTGTGTATTGCAATCTTGTTGCATCCATATCATAACTTGTAAATCATTTGTAAATCTTGTAAAGTTGTGTAGTAGATAAATCTTTGTGATTGTTGTAAGTATAGTTGAATCTAGTTATTCATCTAAGTTGTGATAGTTAGGTGTGAAAGTAGAAGTGAAGTAGTGATGTGAAGAAAACTAAGGTGTGAAGAAGTTATGTAGTTGTGTTGTGAAGTCGTGAAAGTAGTGAAGAAGTTGTGAAGTCATGATAGATTGGTTCTAACTAAGATTAGAACTCGACATCTAGCTTAGTGTCAGAAATTGATATAAGCGAAAGCTGTGTACGGTTTTCTCTGCCATAAGGGAATTTGTTGACATAGTAAAGAAAACTCTCGAGTTTGGTGCTGGAGGAGTGGAGTAGGGCGAAGAGGTGCTTCGTTACCGAACCACTATAAATCCTCGCGTTGTGGTTTGATTTTTCTTACTCTTATCTCTTGTCTTTCCTTATTTGCTCATACTATCCTATTAATTATTTAGATAAGTATATTGTTTATATCGTGCAAGTGTTGAATTCACATAAAGTCAAATCTAAGTTTTTATTACAACATAAACATAAATTAAAAAGCGGTAAACTATTCAAACCCCCTTCTAGTTTTCCACAATTGGTATGAAGAGCTACGTCAAACAGATTTTTAAAATAAATTGTATTTTAAAACTTGAATCGATCTATGGAAAAAATCGGAAAAAATATTTAGTTAAGGGCACTATATGCAAGACCCAACTATTTGAAGTGGTGGAGTTATTTATTGGAAAAATAGATCGAAATCTTATGTGAAGTCAAAAGATTAGATCTTTGGATGTTATTACCGATGGTGAATTTTCCTCCTATTCAAATAACCCGAAACTAAAAAAGGATGAAGTTATACCTTTTCATAAACACACGATGATCTAAAAAGAAACTTGCAAAAAATAATGAAGCTAAAATGGTAATTTATAATGCTTTGCCACGTAAAGAATACGAAAGAATTTTTATGTGTCAAACCGCAAAAGAAATTTGGGATACTTTGTTAATCACTCATCAATGTAATAATCAAGTCAAAGCTAACAAAATAGATCTTCTTGTTCAACAATATGAACAATTTATGATTCCGGAAGAGGAGTCAATAGATAATGCATTTGCTAAATTTAACACTATTATTACTAGTCTAAAAGCACTTGATGAAAGTTTTTCTAGCAAGAATTGTGTTAGGAAATTTCTTAGGGCATTACATCCTAAATGGCGCGCAAAAGTCACGGCGATTGAAGAATCAAAGAATCTAACTCTATCACTTGAGAAACTCATTTGAAATTTAAAGGTTTATGAAGAAGTAATTAAGAAAGATTCTGAAACCGTCAAAAGCAAAAGAGAACAAAGTTGATCTATTGCCTTGAAAGCTAGAAAGGAATCTAGTGATGATGATAGCTCAACCTCCGATAGTGAAGATGAAGAATACGCCATGGCCGTAAGAGATTTTAAGAAATTCTTCAAAAGATGAGGACGATTCGCAAGATAACCACATGAAGAGAGAAAATCATTCCAAAGAAATAAAGATGACAAAAATGGCAAAGGCGAAAGAAAATTCTTTAAGTGTGGAGATCCAAATCATCTTGTCGGAGAATGTCCAAAACTATCAAGATATCAAAATCAAAAAGCGTTTGTTGGAGGACCTTGGAGTGATAGTGACAAAGATGAAGAGGAGAAGACAAATGACGAAAAGTGTCTTATGGCTAAAGCTCCAATGATGGTATTTCGGAAACCGAATTACTTTAGTGATGACCAATCATCACTAGACGAAAATGACTTAGATAGTGAATATAGTAGACTATGCAAATTAGGACCTTAAAAGGGGGGGTTTTTCCCCCATGGCCTAAAATAAAAACTCTAAAACAAGCTAAAATAAAATTAGAAAATGAAGCACTAGAATTAAAAGATAAATTATCTAGGTTAGAAAAAGGTAAGGAAGTAATTGAAGAATGTAAATTGTGTCAAGATCTTAAGCTTGAAATTACAGAAGTTTTATGAAAAGAAATATCTAATAAAATCAATTAATGATTATAGTCCTACTTAAGGAAAATATAAGTTTCTCAAAAAACTTTCGGAGATAAATCCGGGTTAGGTTTTAATTTTACTAAAGGCTCACCTAGCGAAACCAAACAAGTAAAGTTTATAAAAGCTTAAGAAGTCGAGTCGAAAGAAAAATTAATAGAATCAAACCCAAACTCAAAACCAAAATTTATACTTATAAACAATACTAAAATTCCTATTGCAAGTGATGATGAGGTAAAACATTTTTACAAACCCTCCTTAAAACCCGAAGTCAGATTTACTAAACCCACAATGAGGTCTAAAACACCTCCTCTGAGAAGAAATGAAAACTTTCATCCTCGTTCCAAAACACCTCAACCTTAGAGAGACTAAGGTAGACCAAATTACTTAAATAATAACCAACTGAGGAATCATCCACACCAACAAGCTTTACTCAATTATGGAGATGTTCACCGTGCATGTGTTCGAATCAAGTGTAAAACATGTTCGGAAACAATAACTTCGGTCCCATGAAACAATGGGAACCAAATGGCTAAATGATCGTTCTTCCCGATGGTTAATTCATTACAGCATCATTTTGGCTTTCTGTCAAAAAACAAATTGACGTACTCATATAGGATTTCTATAACACTCTTCATCCTTAAAGCTTGATACCTTGAAGATTTTAAAGTGTTGCTTTGAACGGCTACGTTACGTCTCACTCACTAATTACGTAAATTATAGATTGGTATATGATATACTTAGTATTAATGATATTTAGGAATTATGGTAGTCACTAGAAATGACATTTGTTGGCTTTCTAGTCTTAAAAGATTTTGTTCATTAAGAACCATTCTTTCACATGGATTATCCATGAACCACTATGAAATGGAAATCTTCTATGGCCACGAACTCAGTAGCGAAAGATAAAAGTGAGTTAGTGGATAATAATTAACATAGAAGTAGGATTAGTTTTGCATCAGAAAAGTCTTAAACCACTATGGATGAAACAAACTCCCTTCCACCTCGATGCTCGCCTCAACTACGTCTATCAAAATTGCCTTGTTGAAGTCTCAACTCCATTCCAATATCTCATCTTCCACAATATCGACTTTTTCCATTTCAAAACGTATCAATTAATTTTTTCGTTCAAAGAAATTAACTCATCATGTTCGCAAGAAGTCTAGTCACCAAATCGTCTTATGTATTGACATCTTGATTATCTCGTCCGAAATAATCGAAGAAACTTTTTAATTAAACAATGGGTTAATTAAAAATTGTCAATATTCATTCTCACAAAACTGGCCAAAATTCGAAGAATTTTTTTCAGGTGGCGGCCCCCTTAAAATTAAGGGGACCGGCCGTGTAAAAAGGGCGGGCCCCTTAATTAATTAAGGGGACCGCCTATCTGTGAAAACAAACACCCCCTTACAGTCGAAATTATATACCAAACATCATTTTTTTTCTTCCCTCTTTCTCCCACCTGCTGTAAACGAAAACCCCATCACCAAAACCTTCAAAATCAAACCTCAAATCACCAAATCAACCAAAATTCGCAAGGGGACAATTATAACAAGTTCTTATCAACACACTATTTTGTAAGTTTTTCAGCATCTATTATTTTGATTTCTCCATTTTGTTTTCTAATCAAAATTGGGTGTTTTTAATTATTTTCATAATTCTTAGTTTGGTCTAGGATTTTCATAACTACAATGATACCCGTAGTCATAGGAACACTACAACCTTGATAGAATTGAATCAAAACACTTATTGAGTCAAAAAAATTTAAGAACATGTATGCTCATGAACATATAGCCGAATTTTTGCATATATGCATTTTTAAACTTACACATTGTTGATTAATGCCAAAACATGATAAAAATAATCAAGTATTAATCATCCAAACATACATACATATTTTTCAAATCAATGAGTAAAATTCTATAAAAATAAAGGAGTGTTTGGCTCGTTTCTTAGGATTAATTTTTAGAGTCAAAATGACCATCACTATAGTTTTGTCACTTGTATAAACACTCAACAAACTTGTATAAGTCATCAAGATATATAATTCATATATATATATATTGATACATTTTATGAAAGGTATAAAATAAAGGGGCGTTTGGTTTAATATTTTAAAACATGGTTTTGAGTCAAAACAAACACTACATAACTTTTGTCAAGTCAAAAATAATAAACTTATACTTGTCAACAAAATATACACTTAATGTATAGTTTTCGACAAGCTTAAACAAATTTTATATTAATAAGGGAGTGTTTGGGTCATTGTCTTGATGTTGAAATATATAACTAATATATATTCTTCGACATCCTAGATTAAGTCAAAAATAAATTAAGGAACATATGGATCACTTCTTAAGGTTTTTAGAATCGAAGTAATCCTTGTCCCACATTCGTCATTTTTCAAAACTTCATTTTATTTTCTTTATTATATTTTTTTAACATTTTATGTTGTTCATAACTTGTTTAGGTAAAAAATGCGAAAGATATCACCACCTGATAATATCTTCACTAAATTCTACATCCAAAAGTATCCCAAAAATTCTCCGCACATCTCCCCTTACTCTTGCAGCTTAAAATCTCCTCTATCGCCATGCTTAAGCACCAAGTCTTGCTTTGTCACCTCCTTGTCACTTGTGGTTAGTCGTGACCCTCCAAGACCCCCACAACCTTCCACCTTGCTAAGCTACACCTCTATAGCCCTCAATACTCATTCCTAGCCTCCCTTGGTCATCTATCTATAGCCCTTAACCCTTAGCCACCAAGAAAACTTGGGTACCTATAAATAGCCAAAACACACACACTCTTCAATCACACATCAAATTTCATCATACACTCAAATGGAGTCTAAAATCAGACCAAGAAGGATCAAGTGAAGTCCCTAAGCTCATAATAGAAGCCAAGAATCAAGAAAAAGAAGCCCTTGAAGTCATTACTAGGCGTACAAACCTGAAAACCCCATTTTTACCCATTTCTAGCTCAAGTAAGCTTAAATCTTGTTCAATAAGCTTATAATCTATATTATAATGTTCATAATACTCTTAAGATCATATATAAACTCTTGTTTGAAGCCTTGAATCCTCAAACCCATGCGTTTTTTATTAAAACCCTAAAAATGACCCATTTTGATTTTCTAGCTAACGAATCCTTTTTCTAAACTTTTTTTAGGTTAGAAAATCTTATTTTAGCTTATTCTAATAAGCTATAACCTGAAAATATCATTTGGAACCCTAAAATAAGCTTGCATCGCTTTTTGGACTTGATTTGTAAATTATTTCCATGCAAGGGGTATATATCGTAACTTTCTGAAATTTATAACTAAAGGGGCTGAAAATGTTATTATTCCAAAGTTATAACTATAAGGACCTATTTTTCCAAGCTAAAGTTAAAGGTTTAAATTATATATACTTTATATATAAAGGACTAAACTTATAAAAGTTTATAAACCAAGGGTATATATTGCCATTTTTGTAAACTTAAAAATATAAAATATAATATTTTTATATAAATTATAAAAATATATATTAATATTATAAGACTCGATTTTATTAAAACCCGACACATTATATCGTTATTGATCATCGATCGACAACACGTAGCGTTTAAATGAACGATTCGATCCGATTAACCCAAGGTTATGGGGTCGAATGTAGGACAAAGGAGTGATAGAGTTTAGGGAATATTTATGTCTTTCACCTCTCCATATGAGTGTTTATATAGGCACCCTAACCCTAATACTTGGTGAACAAGTAACATCAATTCATTAATTATGCAACATCAATTATGTAACATCAATTCATTAATTATGTAACATTAATTATGTAACATTATGTAAGCCATTAAGACCCATTATGTACTTGTCCTTGTCCTTATGGTCGTTAGTCTTTTCCGTTAAATACCTAACGACCGTTAAACGTTTACGTGTAAAATTAACAAATATAGTATTTATTAATTGTTAACCCGTAGTGAGTGCAATCCCATGATCTTGAGTTCGATCCTAACACACATCTATTAATTTATCATCCATAAACTAACAGATACATGCTATAAACTATGAATACGAGTATTTTTCCAACTGTATGCTATCCTGATATATTATTGCCTAAGTCCTTACTTTTGCCATTAAGACCCCACTATCATGAACCATTAATTACTTTTCAGAGTAAGCGCGAATGCTGTGAATAGATCTATTTGGGATTGAGCTTCCCCGTTGGTGTACCTATACTTTATGGTAACCAAGCACACTTCATTTGAAACACTATGTGAGTGTTTGGCAAAGGCACCCGTTGGGGTAACTTATTGTGATTATTGATTATTACAAGGTCTCGGTGCATGAGCTTAGGGCAATAATACAATTTTTTATAATAATTGTACTCATTGCAATTATTACACTTATGGGTGTATAACAACGTAACCCACTATTAAACTTGTATTCAAACTGTTTATCATAAACCTATGAATATCACTCAACCATTGTGTTAACCTTTTTAGCATGTTTATCTCAGGTATTTGAGCAACTTATGGAACATAGTGGCACGGACTTGAAGATGGCTAAACTGTTATCATTCAAACTTTATGTTTTCATGTAGATTTTGAGACCTCTGTTTATAAAAACTATGATGAAATAAAGAATGATAACTTAACTTTTAAAAAACATCTCTTTTGAGTCATTTTCTATGATTATGACTGTTGTACTATGAAATAATACCCCAGATTAGCTTCCGCTGCTATATGTCAATAATGGGGAGTGTTATACGAATTAATCTAAATAGTTCATTTAAGATGTTTGAATTTGGCTCATAAACCGGATAAATTCCCCTAAACTTATTGTTTGCAAAATACCTTTGATTGAAATTAAGACGGGGTTAAAGATAAACAAAGCATGATTACAAGATAGTTCAAACATAATAAAACAAACTATGAAGAATTCAAACACACATGACACTCCTAATTTGCGGGAAAAGTAAATTGGGTTACCTCCCAATAAGCGCTTTTCTTTATTAACGAGTCTTGTAGCTAGACTCGAAGTCCTATTACTCCTTAAGCTTGATGATACTTATGTGGTTAGTTTTAAGTTTTTCAATTGTTTCCCTATCTCTTTTATAAGTGCGTCCAAGGTTTATGCAAGCTTTTTAATATCCCTTTCTCTTTTCAAGGACATGCTTAAATCCCATTTTTCTAACCTTCAAGCTATCCACGAAGAATGCTTCAAACTATCCACGAAGAATGCTTCAAACTTATCCTTTTCAAAGGGGGATACCAAATCTAATTCTTTTGTCCTTTGGGGCATTCTAAACACAACCTCATCGTCTTTCAAGGTAAACCTAATCAATCCTAAGGACTCATCATAAGTGAGCTTTGATGTATGCGCAAAAGGTTTTCCCAAGACTACTTTACTTAACCCGCTATCAATGATGCTTCCCAAATCTTCTAGAATCATAAAGTCCACGGCATAAACAAAGCATCTAATAAATATACGCATGTTTTTGGCTCTTCCAATGAAGTTTCAAAACTTGTATGGTTGGTATGGGTTCCTTTATTCTTGAAAGGGTTTTTCTCTTATTTTGTTGTAATAAGCATGAGACATGATGTTAACAGGTGATTGTAGATCCATGTATTTATGGCCCATGTAAACGATGTCAATTACACAAGGATTCTTTAAACTCCAGGGGTCGCCTTTCCTAATCTTGGGTTCTAGGGTCAAGAAAGGGGGTTGAGGTTCTCCTAATAGTTCCTTATGGTAGCTAACTCTTCCTCAGTAGGGAACCTATCCTTAAACAATTCTTCCTTGAAATTTTTTCTTCATTGTGTTCTTAATTCAAGTTCCTTCATTCTTTCTTCAGGGCAGAAGATTTCAGAGTCGGAAGATTGGTTGGTTAATTCGTTCATGGTTTTGAGGAGGAGAGAATCAATGGTTGACCTCATTTGTAAAAGCTTATTTATTCGGGCCGTAAACTTAGCATGAGTAGTGACAGGTGGTTCCTAAGGAGAGGATCCTAAGGTCGATGATGGATTCGCATTCTCCATAGTAAAGAGTGGAATAGTCAATGGAAATTATGAAAAAAACACACAAAGAAAAGATAGACTACGAGAAAGCTAATATGCGGAAATTAAATCTTAGTTGAAAGGATTCGAGCAAGTAGAACTAAGTTAAACTATGATCAATACCTAACTATTCCCCGGGCGGCGGCGCCAAAAACTTTATGCGGTCATCGTTAGACTTCTACACGAAGTTTTACAACTCCCTAAACAAAGCACCTAATTGTTGTAGTAGTAGTATAGGCAAGACTTGGGGGGTTGTTATCGTTCACTCGGGGAATAGGTTGGGAAGGCTTGATCAAGGTCTAACAGAATTCAAATGGTTGAGAGAAGATTATTTTTGTGTTTTTATATTTTCTTAAAGTAAGTAAAATCATATATTGGAGAGGTTGGTTGGTTTTAGCTATTAAACTAAATATAAATGTATTCTACTGGTGATAACAATATAATAAAAGACTGTGTTTACTTAATCGTGTATTACTCCTAGATTGCTTCTCCTAGTGTTGTTGCCTTGTCACACTTGTGATGATCTGTGTAATTATTTCCTAAGTCATGAACGAATTACACGAACCCGCCGTCTACTTAGTATTCTGTTAAGGCAACGCACGAGTAAGGTAGTATGAGGACTATTACAAGGCCCCTAAGGGTATCCTAAGTGCATGTGAAATATAATAAGAGTGGATCAACCATATTAAGGGGAAAGGTAGCATGAAGACTGTTACCTGATGGTATCCTTTCTACATAATCATGTTTTCCTAGACATATCAACAGCGATACAGACAAAAGCTGGTTTTCTAAGACCTAACATGCACATTCATCACAAGAAGCAACACCACTAAGATCTACATTTTAGGTTTTATACAATCATAAATAAACACAATAGGAGATTTAGCCAAGCATGTTATAGATAAAGCAAGAACATAGATGAATCAAACAACACATAGATATATTAAATGATTAAATAAATCTTACTTGATTAAAACATGAGTTGGAGGAAGTACAATAAGGTTTTTAAGCCCTAAAATCGTCTCTAACAGCTGCTAAACAAACTAGGCTTTGTACCCTCTTTTTATTCTAAAGTTACACACTCAAAACCCTAAATTCAGGTTTGTATATATAGGAAAAACACTGTGACGGTGTCGCGTTTTGATCGTAACGCCATCATGAAAGAGAATATTCTAGATAATGGGTTGGGTTATGATCTCTGACACTGTCATGGAATATGTGACGCCATCGTGGGATGCATTGTGACCGCATCACGTGGAAACTATGACGCCGTCTTGAGAAATGTTGGTGTAGGTTCGTAGTCTTGTTTGTTTCTTCTCCAAATGAGCCCAAGTCACGTGTAATTCTTCCAAATGCCTTCCAAATGCAAAATACCTAAATAGGAATGATTAAGTACCTATTTTAGGCATAAACACATGATTTAGGGGGTTAAATGACCCTGAAAAAGTGTATAAAATGACACCTTATCTATAAACAAGCAATCAACGATAACTTAAGCAATCGACACAAACAAACCAAACATTAAATCTTCATAAACATGGTTGATACCTAAAGGTTTCATCCGATAGTCATTATAAAAATACACATGATTTCATATATGAATGATTAAAGAAAAGAAACCTTAACCGAATGCGTATTTGGTTGCACGAAGATTATAAGAGTTTTCCTATAATCTTGAGGCTCTTTTTTGACCTTTTATGCTCATTTATTCGCCTCTTGGTCGACTTGGTGGTTTAGGGCTTCACTTGCATACCTAAAACTGAGTTTAGGGTGTTGTATTTATAGAGTCTGGAAACTAGTCGATATGCCGTATCGAGCGATGTGAGATACGGTGTATTGGGAATTTCTTAGAGTAAGGACCACTGTTGATATCTTCTAGAATATTGTATTTCTTTATCTTGAATACGACGTATAGATGTCTCATGGATATGGCGTATAGCTCTTCCGTTCTTCGTGGTTTCTTGTGAAGTGTATGCACAGATACATCGTATCTTCTTGATGGATACGGCATATTGAGGAGAAACCAGTTGGTTTTTCTTCGTTGACCAAAGTATTATATACAGCGTATCATTGATGTAGATACGACGTATTCTTCAAAGTCAGGCAATGGTCTTTTGATTCGTCAAAGTCTTAGATACGTCGTATAGGTCTAGAATAATACAACATATTTGCTGTCAAACCAGTAGACTTTCTCGAACTTTTCGTTTATGCTCCAAAATGCGTGTCTTTTAGCATAACTTCACAAAGTACTCCATAATTACTGCAATTCTCAAATATAGACGATTAAGTAACATTTCTTGCAATAATTATACAAAATGGGTAATTTACATGGGATAAATGATGCTACAAAAGTGACGTTATTTGATGTCATCAGCAGCATAAGTTGTTTTGCAAAAATCTTGGTCTTTTTGAAATGTTTTTAGGTGAAGGAGTTGCAAGAGATAAGCAAATAAAGGTTCAAGGCAAACAGGTTGTTGACACATCAGCTTAAGGGGGGATGTTGAAGTATCAAGTCAACATTAGTCAAAGGGACTAAACTTGTCAATCTCTAAAGTTGTTTCAGTTATGAATAAGTTTGGGAGCTATTTAGCAGTTATCAAGGACTTCAAGGACCTAAGTGAAAATAGCTCTTATATAAGCTATCCATCACTTAGGGTTTTCTCATTCGATTGTATCCTCTCTTTTGTATCTCTCTGGTTTTCATCTCTGTCATCTTGTTAAGTCTGTTTGTATTGTTATTAATCTTTGATAACCAGTTGTCTTACTCTTGTATCAAAATCAAAACTATTTGATCTTGTTTCTTGAGTGATTGAGTGTTTGTAGTGAGGTTGGATAGGATCTACCTAGTATAGACTATTCGTTTTCTTTGTAATTTGTTTGGTGAGAACACGGTTGTGGACTCATCTTCTTGTATCTTTGATAATAATAATAGTGCACAAGGGGAGGTTGGTTGAGTACAATCTGTGTGTCTTGGGTTAGATTTGATATTGATTACACATAGTTTCAAACTCTTGTTGGTTATTAAATATTAAAGTTGTTATATTCTCTAAGAAAATTTTAAATTTATCGTAACAAGAATGCTTTTGGCGTCAAATGTCTTTGGTGATCAAGCTCTCTATAAACACATAGAATACAATAAATTCCTTTCCAGTAGAAAGCAAATATAACTTATTGTTATTTAACGCAGCAAATTACACATATCCATTTGGTGACAAAAAGTTAGCGCCCACAAACTTGTACTATCTATCATTTAACCCATAACCTTCCTTGTAGAATTGCCACAACATAAGCATTTTTAGCAAGAACTATAAGTTGAGATCCATCTAAAACATCCACACTCTAAAGATTAAATGAACACATTGTTTGAAAGTATCAATTGTCTTGTTTATTAATTAACTCAATGTCACAATATATAATCCCTAAAGATTTCTGGATACATATCATAAACCAGCTACACCTATTAACAAATAACAAATGGAATTGGCTTAGACATAATAAAATACCTCTAACACTTCCTTACAGTTTGAATGAGCAAGGACTAAACACTCAAACTGGTACGAAACTCCTTAAAAACACAGATGGTAACCTCTTGGTGAAGATGCGAGATTACACATGATGAACATGAACTTATCCCGAGTAACCATATCACGAAAAAAATGTATATGAATATCTATGTGTTTAGTCCACTGATGTTGAACAAGAGTACCAGACATATAAATGGCATTGTCATTGTCACAATAGACAAGTGTGGCAGACAATGGTAGTGTAGAAGGACAACCAGCCAAATCTGCATCATAATAAGGAACAAGAGAACCACTAAATGATGCATAAAGTTGGAGCCCAAAGTCCAACGTGCCACTAACATAGTGAAGGACTCACTTAAGGGCTGAAAAATGAGGCTCACGAGGATCGTGCATATGAGGGTACACTTGTTGTATTGCATAAGGAATATATAGACGAGTAAATGACGAGCAATACTACCTACCTGTAAGACTATGATATACTTCTAGATCCTCATCATTACCAAGCTTGGATTCCGATTCAACCAGAGTCTGAGTGGGATTGCAGGTTTCCAAATGTGCCTTGTCCAAAAGCTCTAAAGCATGTTTCTTCTAAGAAAGAAACATGCTTGCAAAGTCATGTGTAATAAAAATCCCTAAAAACTAGTTAAGTACTCCCAAAACAGTCATATAAAACTCCTTGTTAAGAGAAGAGATATTACGCTCAAGCAAATACGTAAATGAAGCTGTAAAGATAATATCATCAACATAAATCAATAAATAAGAAGTCACTATACCAGGCTGACATATAAACAAGGAAGAGTCACATCGACTTGAAGAAAAACCAACCCACAGAGCATAACCTACAAAATGTTGAAACCAAGAACTATGTGCCTATTACTTTCAACCCATATAAAGGCCTCTTCAACTAAAAAATATGGCAAGGAAACAAAACATCTAAAACCATAGTGGCTGATACATATAGACAATCTTGGAAAGATCACCGCTAAGAAAAGACGTTTAACGTCAAGCTGATAAATCAGCCAATGCCGAGATAATGCAAGACTAAAAATAGTATGTATAGTAGTTGGTTTAACAACCGGACAAAATGTGTCCTCACAACAACATCAAATTGTTGGTTTCATCTATTAGTCATTAGATGAGTCTTATACTTGCTTAAAGAACCATCAACATGATATTTATGTCAAAACAACCACATAGAACTAAACATATTAACATTATTTGGTTCGAAACAAGTAACCAAGTAGCTTTTTTTTAATTCATGAGTTATATCCATCATGTATGACATCTCGTCGGTTAGGACCATATAACGTAACAAAAAATATTTAGGAAGATAAGAGATATAAGAGGTATGACAATAAAAACGAGGATTAGGATTAATTGTACCAACTTGGGCATGTATGACCATAGCTAGAGTGTGGGTGTGTAGTTTATTGTCGTATTATGTGAGGTCGTAGGTGGGGATGGGTTTGTGTTAGTAGGTTGGTTCGAATAGGTTTAGGCCGCGAGTGTGGTGGGTGGTGTATGTTGTTGTTGGGTCGAATGTGTTGGAAATAGTTATCTAATAACCCTAATATTACACTTAATATTATACGAGCTATGCAACAAAAATTTAACACACATAGCAACTATAATTAACATAAAACATAAAAGGAAAAACGTACCTCTAACAACCAAGCTAGTGAAGAAACGAGAGCTTCTTTGAGAACACGCACGTGTGTTAAACCATGTGAAACCAAAACCCTTCGAGTTGCTAAAGTAAGCAACCTCTATGTGTATCCACACTACACGTTAACTAATACCACCCGAATGTTAGTTCCACGAACCAACGAACAAGAATACTAGAAGTAGTCAAAAGTTAAACTCCCTTACAAGGGGGTGTTTGTTTTTGTCGACCATAAGAGAAGAGAAGAGAGAGGGATGAGATTTATGAGCTAATGACCCCTCCTTATATACTAGGTGAATTAGGGTATACCTGATTTACTTAGCTTAGGGCCAAAGCTATCTCAAAACCCAACCCACGCACCCCTTTTGGGCTTAGGCCAGTCGAACCAAACAAAAACACCCCTTGGTGTTGACTTTTTGACTTTTCTAATATTTATGTATAAGTATTTTTAAATACACATTAATTAAAAAACCTTATAGTTAATTATTCGTAAACAAACCAATTAATGACCGTTAGTATTCTACCGTCAGATCATATATATTAATATATATAATAAATATACAATTATATTATTATACACATTAATAGAGTGATATCTAAGTGTATACATGTGTGACCCTGTAGGCTCACGTATTTCTAGCCGTATAAAAATCCGTATGACATGAGCACTTCCTAACAGCTCCCACTTGCGAATGTTAGTGTCACAGAATATAACATACTAACATTGATGAATAGTCTAGCAACATCATCAATGCTCCTAAAAATACCATAGTATAGTTTCAGTAAACATCTCAGCCTTCAATGGTTTAAGTTAGTCCTTTCCTTTTGTTTCAAATACAATGTTAAATATGGATATGGATCAAAAGTCATTCCATAGTTTAACGATTATGTTTCTCGCATTTGTATTGATCAAGATTACCAAATGTAAAAAGAAACATCTTAACTAAAATTTGGGTGCGGCCATACAGACATCTGATCAACCCTGTTAGTGCAAATATTACGATATTTAATCTATACGATCTCTTTATGTTTTGGTGATGACAAACATGTAACTTTTAATACATAACATAAAGTACGCAAATTACTCGTAATCACAAATCATCAATGCATACATGCATCAACAACACTCGATGTCTCAAGTCTGCATCAACATCGACATTTGTTTGCACCCGATGTAAATCACATAAGGTATGTACAAACAAATTAAACTTGTAGGATGATCAAAGAAAAATATTTTTTTCTTAACCATTACATTTCTACAAAAGTATTTTTCACAAAAATAAATAAACACAAAATACTTTTTAATAAAAAAATGTTTTATTTAAATATAAAATTTGAAATCTGGTTTTCTCCCCAAAATGAAAACTTCTATACCAGATACAACATTCCCCACAAAAAGACAAAAAATGAGCGGAGTCTAGGTGGCGGCCCTCTTATATATAAGGGACCGTCGGGACCTCCGTTGCCAGACTGTCAGCTTTCAGCTCCTATAAATAGTGGGTCATCTCCAACTGATTTCATAATCCTTTTGCACGAATTTCTTTCAGTTCTTTCTCTCTCTAGATCTCACTAAATCTCTCTAAATCTTTGATCATTTAACTTGTTTAATCTTGTTTAAATGTGATCCAATCTTCTACTCTTTCCTTCTTCCCTCAAGTATAAGAGAAGAACTTCGGTCATCTTCAAGATCCAAAGTTATGTAGTCTAGTTAGTCCATTTGTAACATTTGTTGCATATAGATCGAGTCTATGTCTTCCAATCTTTAGTAGTGTGTAGATCCAAATGATGTATATATTTGGATGGGTTTATTGTGGGTTGGTTAGTATTTTAGGCCTTAAAATACATTGGTGAAGTGGTAGATTGGTTCTAGCTAAGATTAGGACTCGACATTTAGCTTAGTGTCAAAAAATAATGTAAGCGACGCGATTTATGTGTTTAGGCCATAAAACACAAGGTTTGTTATGTTGGACCATAAAACATAACGGGTTTGGTTGTATCCGAAGAAGAACTCGACATCTAGCTTAGTGTCAGAAAATAATGTAAGCTTTGGTATAAGGTTTTCTCCGCCGAAAGGGAGCTTGTTGATTAGTGAAGTAACTCTCGAGTTAGATACTCGAGGAGTAGAGTAGGGCGAAGTAACCGAACCACTATAAATCATCATGTCAGTTTGCATTTTCTTTTACCCTTCACTTTACTTATTTATTTACATTTATCGCTTTACTTTTATACTTGCATTGTGCTCATGATTGGATATGGCGTATTAGGGATTTCTTAGAGTAGGGACCACGCTTGATATCTTCCAGAATATTATATTCATTCCATATTTCCAATACGGCGTATTGGTCTTTTAGATACGGAATATTAAGCTTTATTCCTCTATGATCTTTAGTGAGTGCAGGCACGGATACGTCGTATCTTCTTTGATGGATACGGTGTATTGGTCTTCAGAATAGTAATCTTCAAAATATCTTCATTTAAGCTCTAAAATGCGCGCCTTTCGCTAACTTTCACCAATTACTCCACAATTACTACAATTCTCAAGTATAAACGATTAAGTAACAATTATTTGCAATAACTATACAAAATGGGTTAATAACATAGGATAAATGACGCTATAAAATAGACGTTATTTGATGTCATCACACACGAAGAAAAGATAGACTACGAGAAAGCTAATATGAGGAAATTAAATTTTACTTGAAAGGATTCAAGCAAGTAGAACTAAGCTAAACTATGATCAAAACCTAACTATTCCCCACGTATTGACGCCAAAAACTTGATGCGGTTGTCATAAGGGACTTCTATAAGAAGTTTTACAACTCCCTAGGCAGAGTACCTAACCGTTGTAGTAGTAGTATAGGCAAGACTCGAGGGTTGTTATCATTCTCTAGGGGAATAGGTTGGGAAGGCTTGATCACGGTCTAACAGAATGCTAAGGGTAGAGAGAAGATTATTTTTGTATTTTTATGTTTATAGGAAAGCAGGTAAAATCATATATTTGAGAGGTTGGTTGGTTTTAGCTATTAAACTAAATATAAACTATGCTACAGGTGATAACAATATAATAAAAGATTGTGTTCATTTAATCATGTATTACTCCCTAGATTGCTTCTCCTAGTGTTGTTGCTTTGTCACAATTGTGATGATCTATCTAACTATTTCCTAAGTCATGAACGAATTACACGAACCCGCCGTCTATTTAATATTCCGTTGAGGCAAAACACAAAGTAAGGTAGTATGAAGACTATTACCTGGCCCCTAAGAGTATATTAAATGCATTTGAAATATATTAAGAGTAGATCAACCATATTAAGGGGCAAGGTAGTATGAAGACTGTTACTCGATGGTATCCTTTCTACACAATCATGTTTTCTTAGACATATCAACAGCGATACAAACAAAAGCTGGTTTTCTAAGACCTAACATGCATATTCATCACAAGAAGCAACACCACTAAGATCTACATTCTAGGTTTCATACAATCATAAATAAACACAATAGAAGGTTTAGCCAAGCATGTTAAAGATAAAGCAAGAACAGATAAGAATCACACAACAAGACATATTGAATGATTAAGATAGTCATACTTGATTAAAAAATGAATTAAAGGAAGTACAATAGGGTTTTGAGACCCTCAAATCATCCTTAACAGCTGCTAAATGAACTAGGGTTCGTCCTTTTCTTTTACTCTAAAGTTACTGATAAGGTGTCATTTTATACACTTTTTCAAGGTCGTTTAACCCCCTAAATCATGCATTTATGCCCAAAATAGGTACTTAATTGTTCCTTTTTAGGTATTTCACATTTGGAAGGCATTTGGAAGAATTACACATGACTTGGGCTTATTTGGAGAAGAAACGGACGAGACTACGGACCTACACCAATATCTCTCAAGATAATGTCCTCAGAGGTTGGAGATGGTGTCACAGATACAACGTGATGCCGTCACAACGAAGACCAAGATGGCGTCACAAGATCTCATGATGACGTCAGAGCACATGACCCAGCCCATTATCTAGAATATTCTCTTTCATGACGGCGTCACGATTAAAACACGACGCCGTCATAACGATTTTCCTATATATTTAAACCTGAATTTAGGGTTTTGGGTGTGTAACTTTAGAATAAAAAAAGGGTACGAACCCTAGTTCGTTTAGCAGCTGTTAGGGACGATTTTAGGGCCTAAAAACCCTATTGTACTTCCTCCAACTCATGTTTTAATCAAGTAAGGTTTATTTAATCATTCAATATGTCTATGTGTTGTTTGATTCATTTATGTTCTTGCTTTATCTTTAACATGCTTGGCTAAACTTCCTATTATGTTTATTTATGATTGTATAAAAGCTCGAATGTAGATCTTAGTGGATTTGCTTCTTGTGATGGATGTGCATGTTAGGTCTTAGAAAATCAGCTTTTGTTTGTATCGCTATTGATATATCTAGGAAAACATGATTGTGTAGAAAGGATATTACCTTGCCCCTTATATGGTTGGTCCACTCTTAATATATTTCACATGCATTTAATATACTCATAGGGGCCTTGTAATAG
>BQNB010063750.1:0-35570 GCA_026074375.1 Tanacetum coccineum | reverse complement strand
AGTTATGGCCGTTTTACTGAAACCCTTTTCGTCACGCAAAATTTCAAAAAAATTTCGTTCGGTCCAAAAAAAATTTGCTCGTTCGATCAAAAGTTCCGCTCGTTCGATCCGCTCGTTCGATCGCTCGTTCGATCCGCTCGTTCGATCGCTCGTTCGATCGCTCGTTCGATCGGTTGTTCGGTCCGCTAGTTCGATCGATTGTTCGAGTCCGCTCGTTCGATCGATTGTTCGAGTCCGCTCGTTCGATCGATTGTTCGAGTCCGCTCGTTCGATCGCTTGATCGGTCCGCTCGTTCGATCGCTGAGGTTTTCCGCTCGTTCGATCACGCTAGTTCGATCGCTCGTTCGATCACGCTAGTTCGATCCCGCTCGTTCGATCACGTAGTTCGATCACCTAGTTCGATCCCGCTCGTTCGATCACGCTCGTTCGATCCAAACTTTTGTCGCTCGTTCGATCGTACACGATTTCCACTCGTTCGATCGTTACAACTTTTTCGCTCGTTCGGTTGATACGATTTTGCACTCGTTCGATCCAAGCGTTTTGGCACTCGTTCGATCGTGACGTTTTTCGCTCGTTCGATCGTTCTTCACGAAAATTTCCGCTGATTTTTTTTCACTCGTTCGTTGCCAACGTTTTGCAACACCCAAAATGAGCCACGAAATAAAAATGCTTACCGAATGCCACAAAGAACCCAACGAAACTGCCGAATCCGTATAAGCTTATCACAACAAAAAAAACCACGAAATCCACCCGAGGCGATTGATACCAATTGTAGGAACCGATTTAATACTTCCACTTCATAACCCGAACACGAAAACAAGAAAAGAGAAGGAGAGAGAGAGACGAAATTGGAGAGAGAGAGATGAGAGAGAGTTGAGAGAGAAAAGAAAAAGAAATTTTGATATTATGAAAAAGATAAAAACTAGATATTTTCATATGAAAATATCTATATATATATTTAGATATTTTAGAAAATATCTAAATATATATATACCCCTACACATTTAATGTGACGCGCGGGATATATAACTAGGACCCGGGCTCGGGTTTTGCTTTGGGATTAAACCCAAAACATATACAATATTAGATTAACTATCGAGCCCGATTCCCGATATTATTCTGTTACAACATTAACTAATTAAAGACCGAAGCTCCATCGTAGAGTGACCGAGCTTCCTTGTTCGACTCAATAAATTGAGGCTAACATTTTCTTATTATACTATTTAGTATATAAATTGAGAAGGTGCTTATGAGTTCTTATTCTATTTCTGATAATTCAGTTTTAAGCCGTAGCTAATTAGTTTGAACCTTAGTGATAAAAGTAGTAGGTTTTATTATAGCTTTTTGGTTAAATCGTTGGTTTTCTACCTTATTTCAAGTGCTTATGTTGTCTTCAAATATGTTTAGTTTTTATTCTTGAATCATTAGAGCTTATTTCGGTCTCAGCTTATTGAGATAAAGTGTTTAGCTAATTGAAGTTGTTAAAAACTCGATTCTAAAAATCCCTGCGTTTAGTAATTAGAATTTGGGCCTTTATTGATTAATTATGGGCCTGGTCTTGGTTTGTAGAACAAGTGGGGCTGCGTTTGGTTAGTGTAAATCTCATTTGGGCCTTTTGCTTGACTCGTTAGATAAAGAACAGAAACAAGAGTTGATATTACAATTGTTGTAGTGAATTGGCAAATCTTGTTAAAACTGTTTTATTTTAACAATTTTCGTTCTTTTGATTTGTCTTGAATTAGTTGCATTTTTTGTTTTTCTGAATCTGAACACAAAGATAAGGTATCTTCTTTTCAATTTTATCGTGCTATTGTGGCACAATATTAGATTAACTATCTGAGCCGATTCCCGATATTATCTGTTACAACAATTATCTAATTAAAGACCGAAGCTCCATTCGTAGAAGTGACCGTCATCTTCCTTGTTCGATCTCATAAATTGAGGCTAATAGCAACAAATCATTATATCAAAACTATGATCTCTGGGTAAAGTCCACACTCAGCCACTCACATCCCGAAAGCAACCCTAGCTCCAGCTTTAGATACCTGCCGCAGGAAAAGAAAAGTGTGCTGAGCTTACAAAGCCCTATAGTTGAACAGATTATATATAATCGAATGCCAAAGATAACGGAAGAGTATCAAAGGATACGTGATACAGGGTATAAAGGATATCACAAGACATGATAAAGGAATACAAATATAAGTAAGACAATATCAGAAGTCAATTCATAGTTGTAAGGTAAGACGAAATCAGAATATCGATAAAGTCCAATTAACAAGCCCTTAAACAATATACTAGTAACCATGGTAGTAGCAAGCTCCATGTGAAAGACGTGGATTGCACCCAAACATCAGTCACCAAATATCCAAATATCATAATGTCATAATCCATCGAATACAAAACAAATCTAGGATGCATCCATACGCCCCTTAAACAAATAATAGTCTTCATAATGCGCATATAATATCAAATGGGGGACGGTGTGAGAAATCACTCACTCACACATGAGTCATGCCAAAGGTGCATCAATGACACGGCCATGTTACCTTCATGGCTAGGAAACAAATAGTGGCTTGGTTCTCAAACTGAAGGGTTCAAAGCAAAGTCATATCAAAGTTCATTTCAAAGGGATCATAGCAAAGGTTCAATGTCAAAGGTTCAAATATCAAAGGTAGCATAGCAGGGTTCAAATAGAACATAATAACAGATCATATAAGAGAGCCAAGATAAAAGGCTCAGAGCAAATGTAGCAAATCACATAAGAAATCAAAGATAGAGAGGAATATGTCATGAGAAACCTTAACGATAAGGTCAGAATATCTGTACGAATAACGAAACAAACGAAAGTACTACTTAATCGTAGTAATAGTAAAGTCGAGTAGGTGTCAAGAATATCCGTACCAATAACGGAACGAACGAAGCAACGCATAAATCATAATAATGGTGAGAGGTGTAGGTATTAAGAATATCCGTACCTTATTCCGAAGCAAAGCAATAATCAAAGAAAACACCACAGGAAATCAAAATCACTCCCTCTTGACCGAACCTAAAGAAATGATGAATTCGAATTACAAACCATTCATTTAAGTTATACTTTCCATTTTTAGTAACTTTCCATTTTTAGTAACTTTCCATTTTTAGTAATATTCATCATTTGAGATTCTATTAAGTATTTTAAATAGCTTAGGGACTTAATATGTCAACCTTACAAGTTTAGGGTTAAATATGACAACTTTCCATATTTTAGGGTTTAATTTATACAATATTCAACAAATTTCAAGGGTAAAAGTGTAATATCAAAGTTTCACATTTTAGTCAGATTTATACACTTCCATTTTCTTTGTATTTACAAGTCAAACCCTTAATTTATAAACTTTACATATTTAGCCTCTTTGTGTTTATTAATTATTTAAAACAATATCTTTAATTATCCATAATTAAAAACAAGTCCTTATAGATTCAAATATGACTAAATTATTACTTTTATACATTAATACTAACCAAACCTTCACTTTTCAGAATTTACAATTTAGTTCCCTCTATTTTAATAATTAATTTCTAATTACCTTATTATATGTAATTAACCCTTTTAATCCAAAATAATATCAATATGACCTTTTATACCCCCAACTTATTTTATACAGAATATATTAAATATAATAACATGTCTAAAATAGTCCCCGTAGTTTCATAAATTACAAATCACCCCCTTGTACTTTTAAATCACAATTCGGCTAACTAATTAATTCACAAAACCCTAATTTAATTTTTCCCAATCACAAAATAGTTATTTATTCATAAATTGCCATTAAATCACTGTAAAAAATAGTTAAAACTTCTAAACCTAATTTGTTTATCATTTTTCTTTCCTTTTTTCCTTTTATTCAGAAAATCAGCAACCAAGAAAAATCCCAATTATGAACGTTATTCAGAATGCTTCCAAATTTTTCCAACAATTTATCTGAGTTACATATGATATATATAACCTTAGAAAAATATAAAATCAAATGTACAATTATTATTTATGCCGATTTCATAATTAGCTAAAAATTAGGGTTTCGAACATGTTTTAATTATTTCGACCAAAATATCATCATGATAATTTTTATTAAGATCCTAGCAAAGAATTTATATGGATGGATATGAGATACAAAATACTTTGGTGATTATTGGTGATTTTTTCGAATTATTAACACACGAATTTTGTTTTCGAACCAAATAAATTCCCACGATCGAACCAAGCCTTAAAAAATCTTTCCAATATTTTTCCCACCTTCCTTGATCTCCAAAACACCTTAAAAAATTCGTGCTAGCTCTAGAAAAAACTTTAATGCCGCCTCTTGTATTTTAGGGTTTTCGGTGTATTTGTTTTTAGGATTAAACAAATAAAATGTATAAAAGAAATGTATTAGGTAGTTTGGCCAAGTTTTGGGGCTTTTAAAAATGGATTAAATCTGATTTTAAATTTGCATAATTATTTTGCTATTATCCAAATTAATTTGATTTAATTTGTAAAGTTATAAATAAATACTTATTAATAATATTCGACAAAACATGCATATACCTAAGTATAATTATTTTTTCGGTATATAAATAAGGTATTTTAATGTTACATAAATTTCATAATTGTCACATGTTGTAGTTTCATAATTTCTAAAATTTAAATGAATTTTATTTAAGCTTTTATGGATTTTCTTGCATTAGGGGTATTTTGGTAATTTTACACTTGTTGAGATTTTTAGGTTTTACAACTTTTTCCCCTGTAAAAAAAAAATTCGTCCTCGAAAAAAAATATTGAATGAAAACGGAAATGAGAACGAAACGAAAAATACCGAATAGACAAAGAAATGAGGATAACTAGCTCGCATAAACTCTTCGGTCTCCAGGTAGCCTCACGTCTGGGTGATTCTTCCAAAGAATATTACAAAAGGAATGACTTGTTTTCATGACTCTCTCTTGCTGATCCAGTGGATTCGGTTCCTCGAGACACAAGAACATATCAGGACTGAATTCTGATCAAAATGATAAGATGCGACATGCAATGGATGATAATGGTATCCCCTCAAAAGAGATACATGAAAGACATCGTGAAGTCTTTTGCCGATCAACTGCGGAGGAAGCGCAAGACGATACCGAAACCTTCCAATAAGTTCCAAAACTCTCAAACGAGACCAATGAATCGATGACCGAGCTTGCCCTTGATCCCAAAAAGTTTAACTCCTTCAATGAATGGCGAAACTTCAGAAATACACGATCTCAACTTGAAAACTCTAAGTCACGTCGATGCTTATCAGCATAACTCTTCTATCGCGATCTAGCCTCTTTCAATTTCTCCTTAGCAACAGCCACTTTCTCATTAGTAATCTCGATGAGCTCCGGACCTTCAATCAAACGCTCACCTACTTCATCCAACAATCGTGTGCTCGACATTTTCTACATATTAAAAGGCCTCGAAGGTGCTGCCTTGATGCTTGAATGCAACTATTATTGTAGGCAAACTCCACCATGCACAATTATTCATCCCTACTATTGTCCATTTTCAAAGCACAAGCCCTCAACATATCTTCCAATGTTACTGAATGGTCCTCTCTGAATGACATTGGTATGTGAGAACTGAAATGCTGTACCTGAACTTAAGACGAGTTCCCCAAGCTTTCGATAATCTTTTCCCAAAAGAGAGTAAACTTCGGATCTCTGTCGGACACAATAGAAGTCGGTGTACCATGCAGTCTAATGATTTCCTGTCGAAAAATCTTCGCCAACTTAATAATACCATAGTTCTTCCGAATGGGTAAGAAATGAGCAGACTTGCGTTAGACCTCGCAGTCAACAACACCCAAATCGTCATGTCTTTTCTGAGTAGTAGGCAAACCAGTTACGAAATCCATGGAATCTTCATCCCATTTCCCACATAGGAATCTCCAACAGCTATGTAAAAACATCAGCCCTCTTGATGGTTCAATTTTGACTAATGCTGACAAGTCATACTATTTGGATACAAACGTTTAGCCACATCTTGCTTCAGGTCGTTCCACCAAAAGTACTGTTCTCAAATCTCTGTACATCTTGGATGAACCTGGTGAATAGTAATGGAGAACTATGAGCTTCCGTCTTAACCTTATCGGAGTGCCTTGATCATTAGGAAACACATAGCCCTATCTTCAAAACCATACAACTAACCGTCATCATCAACACTGAACTCAGTATGTTTACCGTCTTTATATCCATTCTGCCAATAGGCCCACATTCTCACCGCGTCTCTTTGAGCTTCTTTGATCTGTAAGCATTGAGTTAGACTCTATCTCTCCTACTCGCCAATAGCACACCAGAACCTCCGTACACATAGTTTCAACATCCAAACGCTCTAAATCACGAAGGATTATGGAATCAAAAACAAGCTTATCTTCGCATGATTTCGACTAAGTGCGTCGGCAACCACATTAGCCTTGCACGGATGCGTACTGGATGTTAGTGTCCATTAATCTTTCAAAAAGTTCCAACCATCCTTCTCTGTCTCATGTTTAAGTTCTCGTGAGTAAAAAATATATTTGGGACTCTTATGATCTGAAAATATGGTCCCTAAGCTTCACCATACAGATTAGTGGTCTCATGGATCTTCAATGCACAAAACCACCGCAGCTAACTCAGTCATGGGTGGATAATTTACTTCATAAGGCTTCAGCTGTCCTCGAAGCAGTAGTGCGAATCACCTTCCCATGTTCATCAAAACACAACCCAAACCTTTCTTTGATGCATCACTGTATATCTGAAAACCACCGGAACCTGATGGAAGAGTCAATATCGGAGCAGACACCAATCTCCTGACTGCTCATTCCGTCTATACAACTTCTCACCCTTTCTCATCAGCTTGGGTAAGAGGTAAAGCCTAATCGGGAGACTACCCTCAACAAAACGTGGTAATAGCCAGCAAGCCTCAGAAACACTCTCTCACTCCGTACCGTAGTAGGATTCTCGGCCATTTGGTGATGCTTTATCTTTTGATGGATCCATAATGATGCCGTTTAGCAGTTACAATATGAACCAAGAACGCGACTTGCTGTAACTAGGAACTCGCACTTTGAAAACTTTCGCATACAACTTCTAACTGTCTAGAACTCTCCAACACATTCCGTTAAATGTGTGATGCTCTTCTTCAGACTTTGGAGTAAACGAGGATGTTCGTTGATGAAAACCATAACGAACTTATCAAGGTACTCGTGAAAATACGGTTAATCAAATCCATAACACAGGCAGGGAGCATTAGTCAATCCGTAAAAGGGCAATAACAAGAACTCATAGTGGCCATAACGCGTACGGAAAAGCATTCTTTTGATATATCTTGCTTCGCTCACACGAGCGGTGATCACAGATCGCAGATCAATCTTTAGAAAAAATATTTGGGCCCCTTGCAGTTGGTCAACAAATCATCGATTCGCGGAATGGAGTAATAGCGGTTACGAATCGTAATACGGTTGAGTTTCTGCAGGTAATCAATACAAAGCGCATGCACTCCCATCCTTCTTCTTATCAAATAAGACGGGTGCACCAAGGAGAAACACTGGGTGTTAATAAAGCCTATCTCCAACTCTCTTGTAACTTATCCTTTAACTCCTCAATCTCACAGGTTGCCATACTGATAGGAGCCTTTGAGATAGGTTCAAACACGGGAATTAACTCAATTGCCAAATTCAATCTCTCTAGCGGAGGAATCCAGGTAGTTCATCGGGAAAACTCAGCGAATTCTATGAACAAACAGAAAGATTTGTCAATTTTAGGACCTCCAAAAAGGTGTCCATAACAGAGCCAAAAACCTTGGCACCAATGAGAAATCAAGGTACGTGCCTTCATAGCAGAGATGAGCTTAACGAGACTTTTAAAGCGGTGAGGACCCGTTGATAAACCAAATTCAGGTTGTGCGAACTGTTTTACCCAAAGATCACTAGGTCTAGCATAGTAGTCAATGGTAGCTTGTATGGAGAGAAGCAACCAATCCAATGCCAAGAATCACATCCAAAGTTCGAATCATATGTGATAGGAAGTAAAATTCGCAGACGAATTACGTCAATCAAACGGATGAGGGCAGTTTAAAATATTCAATGGTCATAAACTTTTGGTTCTTCATTGGGGGTGAAATGAAATACACGTTCAATTAATCATGGCCCTCGAAGTTCGGAACATTCGTCATCCGAGTTTCTTACGGGTGAGTCACATCTGAACGACTCGAGTAGACGCTCTAGAAACTAAAACAAGATAGGTTACGGAAGAGAGTTACGCAGAAGGAACCTAATGTCTACCAATCCTCACATGTCATAGCCTAAGCTCTAAGGTCATAAGACCTCGGTCATGTTTAAACCTGGCAACTCTAGATACCATAAATTGTTAACGCCCCGACCTAATGAGAGGTTAGAAGTCATACAAATATGGTGTGACATCAAAGCTATACTTAATAAAACACAAGCATAAAAGCGGTAAGTTTAAATAATATAACCAAAGGATAATAAGTCACATCGACTTAAGGTACATAAGTTCTCAAAGGACAGACATAATCCAACGAAATACCCGAAATAACGAAATAGTCTCGAAAAAGCAACATATCATATATCAAATAAGATCTCTGAGGGTTTAGTCCCATACTCAGCACTCACATCCCGAAAGCAACCCTAGTACCTAGCTTAGTACGATCGCAGAAAAGAAAGTGCGGCTGAGACTTACAAAGCCAGGTGAACATGATATATATATGAATGCAAAAAGATAAACGGAAATCAAAGGATATGATACAAGCGTATAAAGGATATCACAAGACAATGATCAAAGTGAATACAAATATAGGTAAGACATTATCAGAATGATCACATTCATAGTGTTAGGTAAGATGAAATAGGAAATCGATTTCAAGTCCAATTAACAAGCTCCCAAACAAATTCATATCATAGTAACCCATGGTGTAGGGCCAAGCTCAATGTGAAAAGACGTGGGTTACACCCAAAAATCAGTCACCAAATATCCAAATATCATAATGTCATAATCCATCGAATACAAAACAAATCTAGGATGCATCCATACACACCTTAAACAAATAATAGTCTTCATAATGCGCAAATAATATCAAATGGGGGACGGTGGTGAGAAAATCACTCACTCACATGAGTCAATGCAAAGTGCATCAATGACACGGCCATGTTACCTTCATGGCTAGGAAAAAATAGTGGCTTGGTTTCAACTGAAGGGTTAGCAAAGCAAAGTCTTATCAAAGTTCATTTCAAAGAGTTCATAAGCAAAGGTTTCATTGTTAAAGGTTTTTCAAATATCAAAAGGGTAGCATAGCAGGGTATCAAATAGAACATAATCACAGATCATATAAGAGAGCCAAGATTATAAAGGTCAGAGCAAATCGTAGCAAATACATAAGAAATCAAAGGTAGAGAGAAAATTATGTCATGAGAACATTACGATAAGGTATGAAAAATATATGTAATTTACGAATATCGAGAACAAACGAAATAGTACTACTTATTCGTGTAATAGTAAGGGTCGATATAGGTGTCAAGAATATCCATTACCAATACGGAACGAACGAAGTGTTAAGCAACGCATAAATCATATAGAATGGTGAGGACGGTGTTGCGTATTAAGAGTATCCGTACCATATTTCCGAAGCAAAGAAATAATCAAAGAAATCACCAAGGAAATCAAATATACTCCATTATACCTCTTTGACCGAAACCTAAAGAAGTGCATGAATTTCGAATTACAAAACCATTCATTTAATTATACTTTCTATTTGTTAGTAACTTTCCATTTTAGTAACTTTCCATTTTTAGTAACTTTCCGATTCTTTAGTAACTTTCCATTTTAATATTATTCTTCATTTGAGATTCTATTAAGTATTTGAATAGTTTAGGGATTTTAACTTGTCAACCTTACTAGTTTAGAGGTTAAATATGCAACTTTCCATATTTTAGGGTTTAATATACAAAATCAACATTTATTAAGAGTTTAAAAGTGTAAATATCCAAAGTTTCATATTTTATTCAAAATTATACCTCCATTTTTTGTATTTACAAGTCAATCCCTTAACTTTATACAATTTACATATTTAGCCCTTTTTGTTATTAATTATTTAAAACAATATCTTTAATTTATCATTAATTACAAAACAGAGTCCTGTCATAGATTAAATATGACATAAATTCATACTTTATACATTAAATACTAACCAAACCTTCCACTTTTCAGAATTTACAATTTCAGTCCCTCTATTTTAATTAATTAATTTCTAATTACTTATTATATGTAATTAACCCTTTTAATCCAAAATAATATCAATATGACCTTTTATACCCCCCAACTTATTTTATACAGAATTATTTAAATATAATAACTTGTCTCTAAAAACAGGACCCCATAGTTTCATTAATTACAAAATCTCCCATGTGTACTTTTAAATCACAATATGTTCGGCTCTAACTAATTAATTCACAAAACCCTAATTTAATTTTTCCCAATCACAAACATAATTATTATTCAATCATTGGCATTAAATGCACCTGGAAAAAATAGAAAAACCCTAACCCTAATTTATTTTATCATTTTTCTTTCCTTTTTCCTTTTATTCGAAAATCGACAAACCAAGAAAAATCCCCAATAATTATTCGAATCCTTCCTAAATTTTTCCAACAATTTATCTGAGTTACATATGATCTAAAAAACCTTAGAAAAATATAAAATCAAATGTAAAATTATTATTTATGCCGATTTCATAATTAGCTAAAAATTAGGGTTTCGAACATGTTTTAATTATTTCGACCAAAATAACATGCATGATAATTTTTCTTAAGCATAGAACGAATTAATATGATGAAAATTGAGATACAAAAATACCTTTGGTGATCCTTGGTGATTTTTCGAATTATTGACACACGAATTTGTTTTCGAACCAAATAAATTCCCACGATCGAACCAAGCCTTAAACAATCTTTCCAATATTTTTACCACCTTCCTTGATCTCCAAAACACCTTAAAAAATTCGTGCTAGCTCTGGAAAAAAACTTTAATGCCTCCTCTTGTATTTTAGGGTTTTCGGTGTATTTTTTTTAGGATTAAACAAATAAAATGTATAAAAGAAATGTATTAGGTAGTTTGGCCGAGTTTTGGGGCTTTTAAAAAATCGATTAAAATCAGATTTTTAAAACTTGCATAATTTAATTTTGCTATATCCAAATTAATTTGATTTCAATTTGTAAAGTTATATTATAAATACATATAATAATTTTGGAAAACATAATATACGTAAGTCTATTATTATTTTTCTGTATATAATATAGTATTCTAATTCTTTACTTAAATATTCTAATTGTCTATCATGTTTTGTAGTTTCATAATTTCTATCATTATAAATCGAATTTTATTTAACTTTTATGGATTTTACTTGCATTAGGGGTTATTTTGGTAATATTACACTTGTTGATGATTTTTAGGTTTTTACAAACCCTTGAGAGTCAACCTTTTAAGAAAGCCAAAATCAATTGTCATAGCTTTTTAGATCTCAACTTTTAAATGCAAGCGTAGCAACACACGAATACCAAATGGTAATTATGCTAATCTCTTGAATTAGAAGAATATTATCCGCTATACTTTGACCCAGAACTGAAAGCAGATTTGATTCAGGGCTAATTAACGTCTTTAAGGATCTCCTTAATCCGCATTAGCCAATAATTTTGCTAATATACTTAAAAAATCACATTACAATATGAAATTGGCCGATAGTCATTATAACACGTAAGTAGGAGCTTTTCACTTCCAAAATGATGAGGTATATTGCATTCGATTTATCTCCTTAAGCAGGACGACCATTAACAAAGTAACTCTCCGCTCCACATCATAATTAACATCCGACCCAACAGTATCCCAAGCCTCTTTAAAAAAGGTAGCCGTGTAACCATCCGGGCTAGGAGACTTATCATTTCCCATAGAAAATATCGCCTCTTTAACCTCTTGATCACTTATGACCCGCACCATATTCAAAACATCATCAACAGTAAGCCTTGTTTGGAATAGATTATTCGTATGCATATCGTTCGTAATACCAGGTTGTTTAAGGAATACTTCATAGTGACTAATGAAAGCATCAGCCACTTTCTCATTTTGAAAAACAACACCATTAGCATCGGTAACCACATCAATTCTGCTATAGCTAACACGACTCTTAACTGCTTTATGAAAATAGGCTGAGTTGGAATCGCCTTCCTTTAACCATTCAATTTTGGCTTTTTGTTTCAGAAACCTCTCTTCCATAATCAAAGCATCGTGGAAAGCAGGGGGCAAGCACTCCCTTAAACGTAGTTTCATCAAGTTAAATGTCGCTTTGTGGAACATTAAGGGTATGAATGTCTCCCCTAAACAAAAAGAGGTTCATCAGGTCATATTTGAGAATAAGTTATCGGTATGTGCTATCCTTGAGTTTTTTGGTTTCTATATTATACCTGGATAGACATGCATAACATATTTTTATAGTCACTGGAATTGGTTTCCAATGCAATGGCCTGTGTAAAAGGGACGCGAATTATTATTGGATGGAATCAAAATGACGTTGATGTTACTGTTATCCACCAATATAATCAGGTCATGCACACGCGGATTTGGTTGAAAGTGGATCGAAAAGAGTTGTTTTGTTCTTTCGTGTACGCCCATAATCGGTATACGCAGAGACGTAACTTGTGGAATGGTATGTGTTTACATAAGAGCTATGTTTGGAACAAGCCATGGTGTCTTCTAGGGGATTTCAATGCCTCTTTATTTGTCGGAGATACATCCACAGGTTCCTCGGCTATGGATATTTCTATGCGGGAATTCAAGGAGTGTGTGGAGGGATAAGTAGAAGTGACAGATGATGCCAAATGTATGAGCTGCAATTTACATGGAATCAAAAACCAAAAGGAAGGGATGGTGTTCTTAAGAAGCTGGATCGCATTCTGGCTAATTTAGAGTTTTATGACGGTTTTATAGGTGCTCATGCAATTTTTAAGCCGCATCGGATTTCAGATCATTCCCCTTCGGTCCTTAACATTCCCACTAATGTTAAGGTGAAACCGAAACCTTTCATGTTTTATAACGTGCTTTGTTTTAATGACAGGTTTAATGGTGTCGTAAAGGAGGGCTAGGCAACTCGTGTTTCTGGGTTTTATATGTTTCAAGTGGTTCAAAAGCTTAAGGCTCTTAAAAAACCTCTTCAAAAACTGCTCTATGACAAAGGTAATTTGCACACCAATGTTTCCCGCCTTCGTGTTGATCTGGATCGAGTGCAATCTGCCTTGGATAGTGATCCTTTTAGCGAGAGCTTACGGGAGGAAGAAACTAATACGGTTGTTGTTTTTAGCTTATTTTTTATTTTATGCTTAATTGTAAAACCTTGTTAACAGCTTATTGGGATATTGTAACAAAGATTTATAGAGCTTAATAGAGATTATGGTTTGTAAAGTGGCTTATTTCAATTTTTTTCTTTCTTTTCTTTCTAAATGTTTTTTTAATAAGCTTTCTCCTAGTGCTTATTAACTGAGCTTATATACTCCAGCTTATTTCTGAATTAAGTATAAGTTCGATTAAGCTTTACAAAAGCTTATCCGATTAAGTACTCTAATCCAAAATAAGATTTTGGTTTTTAAGCTTATTAATTAAGTTTAGATTTAGTTTATTTTCGTTTTTGAGCTATAGCGTATTCATTTTATGTGAGCTTATATTGTTCTCAAAAAGTAATTCGGACAGACTAGGTGTTTTTTAGATTTTATATAAGCTATCCAATAGCTTATTTGTCATTCATCTCAATTTAGTTGAGCTTTTAGTTTTGTTTGCCTAGTTATTCGGTTAGAATGCATCTAGAATTTTAAATCTTGTTAGGATTGCTTACTGATTGGTTTAGAGTTTATTTTGTTTAAGATCTATTTTGTTTGATAAATCTAATTATTTTGAAAATCTCATTTGAATTCGTTTAAACGTGTGCTTATTTGTTTCTCTAGTTTCATTTTTTATGGGTCTCTAGTTGCTTAAACTCTCATTTCAATTGTCGTGGATTATTTAGATTATATTATTGAAGTTGCAGGTTAGTTTAAAATTTGTGAAGCTAGCTTGCTCTAAAAATTCATCCACTGGCTTGCGATTGTATGTAGAAATTTTCATTGGGCTTTAATTTGGCTTGTTAGCTTTTGGGCTAGCGAATATCACTGTTGGACCAAGTAATTACAATGATAAATTGTTGTAAACTGTTTTTATTTAACAGTTAATTTGTTTTAATTTTGTAAACGGGACCGGTCAACTCATGAGGCGTGGAGCTTAAGGGTTTATTTAGCTAGACCGAATTTGATTATTTGTTTTAGCTAAATAAATCGGGTGGTATTCGTTTATTTACGGCTCTTCAACTCGGTTCCATTTTCTATCATTTTTCAATTAAATAGTGTAGCTTAGTTTAAAAAATGTTTTGCTTTGCTTATTTTATCGTTATGAGTAGCGAGTATTTTTATTAGTGCTTGTTAAGTGATTAGTGATTTGGAATTTAAGTGCGGTTTTAAAAAGGTTTAAAAAATTAATAGTCATTAGAATTTTCCAATTTACATACCGTCATTTACTTTTAATGCAATTTAAATACTTGTCATTTATTTTAAAAAGCATTTTACTTTACTTGTCACTTAATTTCTTGAAACTTGTTTTCTAAGGATTTTAATTCGTTAAACCTAAGCCCGCACTTAAGGAACATTTCACGTCACTTAGCAAGCATATTTGTCATTTATATCTTTTAGATCAATTTTAGTTTAATCTTTTAGTTTTTAATCTTAGAATTAATATTAGTTTAATTTTTAGTATAAAAATAGTTTAAAACCAAAACCAAAAACTTGAATGACAATCAAGCTCGATTTACAACTTGAACGTAGATTTCCATTCACCTCTCACCGAGGAAAACGATACCCGTGTTGATTACTTTTTATTCTTTCCTAAGAATAATTTGTATGATACTTAGCTTGCGTATACGTATATGTATTTTCTATAAATATATATATATAATATATTTGAGGGTTTATTTGATAAGCGCGTTGTTAAACGTCCGACATCAAAAATGGCGTCGCTGCCGGGGAGAGTTGTAGCGATTTTTACGGGATTGTTTGTGTTCGAGCCTTGAAGATCCTTTCTTCGGAAAGTTTATTTTCGTTATTAAAAAAAATATAAAAATCCAAAAATATTTTTTCTTATTTTATTTTTCCTTTTCTTTTATAAATATTAAAAATACCAATTTTTTTTTTATCTTTATAAAAATTTTCAAAAAAATATTCTCCTTTATCCTCTTACTTCATTTAATTCTTATCTTCTTTATCCTCTTATCCGTTTAATTCTTCGACATGTCTTCGTATAACCATTTTGGTTGCTCGTGGTGTGGAGGTCCGTTTAATGGTGGAAACTGTCCGGGCTGTAGCAGTGTAGGATCCGGAAATGAGTTTGTCTATGACCCAAATCCTTATTCTTATAATGAAACACCCGATTTTTCTTACCCACCTCCACAGCCCCAGTACGAGACATACTCGTGTGAGTTATGTGGGAACGATTCTCACTATGGGTTTGATTGTCCACCACGGGTACCGCTTGTCTATGAGCAGGAACCGTGCTACAATCAAAACTTTAGTGATAATTATTATCCACAAAATTCACCGAGTTTTCTTTGTTGTGATAACTGTGGGGGTCCTCATGAAAGTTTTCAGTGTCAACCAATGAACCAAAATTTCTATAATTCTAATTCTTTCGGTTTTGACCAATCCCAACCCCCACAGTTTCCCGTCATTCATCAACCTCCTCAAGAAACGAGTGTGGAAATTTTGCAAGCTAAAGAAGACTTAATGATTTCTATAGAAACCTTTTTAAAGAAATTTAATCGTATATCTTTTAGAGAAACGCCGAAGGTTTTAATGCAAGCTTGGGACAAATTTCTTGAAATTAAGCATGCTCAATCCGAGGAGGTACAAGAATTGCTTAACAAACTTCTTGAAGATGTGCAAAATATAAGTGAGGAGCTGGCAGAGTTTATTAATAGTCCGAGTTGGAGTCGTCCTGCCTTCTACTTAGATGATGACGAGGAGTATACTATTGCAATCACACCCGATTTACCAACCGAGGAACCCGATAACTCTCTAAGTATGGGGGATGAGCATCTTGACACTATTCCGGCAACGGAATCAGACGAAGTAATAAAGTCTAGTGTTGAGAACCTTGTCCCAATCCCAAGAGAGTCCGAGGTTACTTCCGATAATAAAAGTGAGTGTGATGTGCCCGTTGATGATGAATCTTCTCTGACTTTTATGACTTTCTTGAATCCTCTCTTTGATTCTGACAACAATTTTTCCTTTAGTGACGACGAGTCATTTTCTGATGAGGACTTTCCGATGGAAATTTATTCGAACCCTCTTTTTGATGAAGAAATCATTTCTGATAAGATTGATGCTTCGATCATTTCTTCTCCTAAGATTGATTCTCTTCTCGAGCAGTTCTCCGGTGAACTCGCTCATATCGATTTAATTCCACCGGGAATTAATAAACACAACCTTGATCCAGAGGGTGATATTCATCTAGTTGAGAGATTGCTCTATGATAATTCATCTCCTCGCCCTCCGGAAGAGCTTAATTCTACCGAGTCTTTCCCTCCAACTCACATCCCCGTTGAGGATAGTGATTCTCTTATGGAGGAGATCGATTTGTTTCTTGCTTCTAATGAATCAATACCCCTAGGTATTGATAGTGACTACTCGGACTCCGAAGGGGATAATATTTTTCTAGAAAGATTGCTTCATGATGATCCCTCCCTTCCTGTACAATCCTTCTCCGACACATTGACACTCCCCACTGAGATCACCATGATCTTGCCATCACATTGTTGTTCGAGTTTTCTACCCTTCTTCACCAATACGGTGTGACTACCTTCATTTCTCTCTCCCTCCTGTAGTTAGGATACTCTTTGACCCCGAGCATTCCACTTTTCCATTTTCTTCTCTTAATCCGGGTGGGCTATGAAAAATCTCAATAGTGATTTTTCTATTCTTCTGTTTCTGCCCCAAGGACAAAGGAATTCAGGGAGAGTCAAGCTAGAGACTCGCACAAAAATACGCGCTTCTCAGGAGGCAACTCGTGTCTTTATTTCTTTCTATTTTCTTAATAAATAAGTGTGTGATTTTATAGCCCTAGTATGATGAAAAAAAATGATGAAAATATAAAAATATATAAATAAGTAGGCCCGTAGAACTAGGTAGCTTTTGACTTGATCGAGTTTTAAACTCTAGCTTTCCCCTTAGCTTTCGAGACTTAGCGTTTGCTTAACTTTAAAATTTTGCAAAGGACGAAATATGATAGAGTTAAATATAAGTTTGATGCTAAGCGTGGATTAGTTGGATATCTTTAGAGCTCATAGAGGTTAATTGTGGCTTTTTGCTCCCACCAGCTTACTAAACGCTATATAATTGTTGAATAAAATAAAGTTGCTTTAGGTTTTTGCGATTCTTAGTTTAAATCACTTCGTAGAGATTCCTTCTGGTGAAAGTAAGGTACACATCGAGGTTTTGTCAGTGTTGTGGGGAAATAGACTCCTGGACCATGGTCGGCTCGCATACCGATGTGGCAGTTGTTAAAAGACCACAGGACTTGAAATTTGGCTATAATAATAATAATTATGTAATAAACCGAAGCCGAAATAAGACTTCTGGATCATGGTCGGCTCGCATACCGATGTGACAGTCGTTTAAAGGGTGGAGGTAATAAAAATAATAATAAAACTGTGGGCTGATAAAAGTTTACTGCATCTTGCCGGCTCACAACCGATGTTGCAGTCTTCAAAATAAGGCACATAGTTATAATAATCCGAGACTGATAAAAGTTTGTTGCATCTTGCCGGCTCACAACCGATGTTGCAGCCTTCTAAAGGACCGAGGTTTAATAATGTTGCAATAATAATAATAAAGCCAAATTTCGACTTCGGGGTTATCTAAATAAAGGCTCCGTCTCTGGACTCGTAGTTGAGTTGTTGCGGATGAAATAAAAAGGATAACCCCTAAATCATGCGAATTTAGAACCTTAATGTGGACCTTATTCTCACCATATCGTCTCTTTAGGAAAGGATTTCAAATTAATTGTGGTCTAAACCAGGTTTACTTTATATTAATAAGGCTATGATTTATTTGTCACCAATAATAATAATAATAAAATACTTAGAGGATTTAGGAATAATGGGAGCGAACAGTTAAGTTTATACTTACACAATTAACATTTATGAGTAGTGTTAGCATCTAATCTTATATTTAACTGTGATTTCGTTTTAAGCTTTAGTTTGAGGATTGTGAAAAATCAAAGATGAAGAACCCCCGTTCTTATAGCCTTTTAATAATATTATTAAGTTTTATCTTAGTTCTTATCTATTAATGAATAAGTGGTTAAAACCGGGGGCGCTTTCGAAATAAATGATTTTTGAACCTTCTTAATGTACCTTTTTTATTCTTTTTTTATTGTGAGTGGTCATAATTTAAAAGGGGATTTAATTATTTATTTTCGGGCGTGTTTTATTTACATTGCGTGTGGGACCAGCAATGACTTAGTGTGGGGGAATTTTGATGTGTGCTAAAACACACATCATTTGTACCCTGGGAAATGCTAATAAACGGACTAAAACACTAAAATATGGATAATTATATTGTAAATATGTTTGTTTGTGTTTTTATGTCTTGCAGGTACAAGGGATTGAAAATAAAGCAAAAACGGTGACTTTCGGATAAGATTTGGAGACGTTTGCGCGTTTTCGAGATCAAGACGAAGTCGTTAATATTTCCCGAGCATGCCATTGGAAAGAGCACGGAAATTCGAGTCAAAAGGTGCTTTCATCTTTTATTGGGCCGACTCGACACCATTTATATGGGTCGGACCGACCCATAAGCTCAAGACTTAATACTTAATTGGACCAACCCAACATATCATACGACCCAGCAGATCCAGGTGCATGACTCGGCCCAGTACTAATGATTATAACCCAGCCGTTAACGTAAATTTGGGCCCAAAAAAATGGAAGTTCAATGGGAGGAAGCCCAACACACTGCTGCTTATTTGTTACGCAGCCTAAAGTTATAAAAGGTGAGGAGGCAACATCTGACAAAGGATCTTATCTTTTTTCATATTTCCATGGGTAGCATTAGAATAGGATAGGTAGAGTAGAATTGTAGTTGAGTAATTTTCGTTTTTGTCTTTCATTTTTCCCTTTTTTTATCGCATTAATGAAATCGAAAGAAGAGTAGTATAGGTTTGCTTCTTAGATTTAATGGCTTATTTTACCGGCTTATTTCGGATTAGCCACGTCACTGGCGGCTGTCTAATAGGATGTTCACACATGGCGCCGGCGCCGCCCTTTTTGACTGACAGATACGAGGTATGATACGAGGTTGACATGAACGCTGGCAATTACAGGAGACATGGCAGATGCGTGGCGGCTGGTACAAGGTTCCAGAATTGTCAGTACGAGGAGGGTATTAATGACTAATCATTGCCAAATGATTGGCCATAAATGTGGCGTTGGGATGAAACTAACAATTGATTGGCTGTGATGATATTAAATGTGCTGGCATGGGTGTAAAAGGACAAAAATGCCCTTGGGCTTATGGCTATATAAATCAACAGACGCACACAGTTGAGAGGTGTTAGTTTTTTTATTTTATTTTCAATATAGTGTAGGAGTAGTGTAGCTTATTTTTATGTCTTTTAGCTTATTAGTTTACTTATTGTAAAAGCTTTTATAGCTTATGTTAGCTATTGTATTAAGATTTTAACTTTTAATGAATGATGTTTAAGGTTATTTTTATTAATGCTTATTATTTCTTAATGTTTATTTTCTTTTTATGCTTATTCTTCTACTCTCTCTCTCTTCTTTTGCTTATTTCCAAATAAGCTCATGCTTATAGCTTATTTTTTGATCTCATCTCTTAAGCTTATATTCTAATAAGCTACTTCCATAGCTTATAGACTAGGACATTTTATATTGTTTTTTATTTAGAGCTTTTCGAGTGAGCTTATTTTAGCTTATTTTTCGATTGCTTATTTTTATTCAAGCTTATTTTTTCTTTATATAGATCTAATCTTTAAATATACCCGATCCAAGTTCACTTGATTGAACATCTTAGTTTCGGGTAGATTAGATCTAAAGTTTTCATCTTTTATTACTATATTGTCTTTAGAATAAATTATAAAATAGCTTTTGCTTATCTCATCTTTTTCTCTTTTCTTGTCTTTACTTTTTCAAAAATGCTTATTGTTTGATTAAGCTCGATTCGAATGCTAAAAAGGGTGTCATGAGTCTCCTACTCGACTTATTCATTAAGTCTTGAGCACATTTATCTCGAGAGCTATATATAGCTTATTTAAGCATAAGTTCTAAACTTTACTAATTTTTCTTATAGCTTATTAAGCTAGGGCTTATTTCGAAGGGTACTTGTAGCTTATTTGAGAAGTGGCTTATTTATAAGCTTATATTCTTCATCCTTTCTTCGAAAAAGCCTTGATAGCTTTTTAGCTTATTCTAGTTTTTATTTCAAAAGTAGCTTTTTTATATATAGATTTAATCTAGTTTATCTTTATAAAATTAGATTCCAAAATAGCTGTTTTTTTTCTAAAAAAGTTTCATCTTATTACTTATTTTGTCCTTACCTTTCATGTCTTATTTCTTATTCCATCCTTCTACATCCAAGGCCAGAGCTTAAGGGTCTTATAAGGTTGATAAATAGATAAAGTTTTGATCTTTATGGTTTTTATGGAAGTAATAAGTAGATAAAGTTGACACATTTATTTGCTAATTAGTGAAGTAGAAGCTTTTAAAGTGATAAGCTTATTTGTTTATTAAGTTTGTAAGATTGGGTGGTTTTATATCACATTGCTGGTTCTTCATTGTCGGTTCTATTTTCTAAATCTCTTTTCAAAACTAGAAAGTCTTTATTTTATCGTTCCAAATATAATTTTTGTATTGATTTTGCCATTATGTAGATTTATTTTTTGTCATTAAATGCTATGTTTGTTAAATTAAATTTCGTTATGAGTAGTGAGTAAATAACTTGTGTTTGCTAAGCGCTTAGTGTTTGGAATTAAGGTGCGGTTTTAAAAAAGGTTTTAAAAAAAATTAATAAGTCATTAGAATTTTCCAATTTAAATATCGTCGTTTACTTTTAATGCAATTTTAAAATACTTGTGCATTTAATTTTAAAAAGCATTTTAGACTTTTACTTGTCATTTAATTTCTGAAACTTGTTTTTAAGATTTTAATTCGTTAAACCTAAAGCCCGCACTTTAAGGAACATTCCTTTCACTTAGCATGCATATATTCATTTATATCTTTTGATCAATTTAGTTTAATCTTTAGTTTTTAATCTAGAATTTAATATTAGTTTAATTTTTAGTATAAAAATAGTTAAAACCAAAACCAAAAACATTGAATGAAAAATCAAGCTATCTAATTTACAACTTGAACATAGATTTCCATTGTCGATCTCTCGCCGAGGAAAAAACGATACCCGTGTGATTACTTATGATTCTTCCTAAGAAAATTTGTATGATTACTTTGCTTACCATACGATATATGTATTCCTATAAATATATATAATATATTTGAGGGTTTATTTGATAAACGCGTTGTGAAAACAACCCTACATCAGTATCACTCTAATGTTCTGGCAAGATCACAAGGATAATGCGTAGAACTTTTATATTAGTACTTGTTTTCACAGTGTGTGATTTAACAAATATATTTGAACAGTGTCCTAGTGATATTTATACATGATCTCTTGGCTCTAGACTCTATAGTGCACATTTGATTTTAGTAATTGGAGGCTGGAGCGGACTCACTGCCACCATTTTCATACAACACCGTCAGTGAGAAAGTCGAAATAAAAAGGCGTGTGATCTCCGTAAGAAAATAAACAAGAGTCTGTTGAGAGACCTTGAGTGGCTAGGGAGGGTTGAGCATTGCGTCACTAGGTCCATGACGATTGTCTTCAATACCAGACAACAGCTTAGTATTTTTAACAGTTTATGTATTGACCCGGTTTCTGCCTAAGTGTAAGGAGGGCTTCTTTCTTTTTACCCTTTATCTTAACTTTTTTTTTCATTCTTCAACCCCTTCAGCGCTTACCGAGACTTCATGACAAGTACCTTTTTGTTTGGGTTTGTTCGAAGACTACTTTGTCCTCAGTCGCACATTTCCCCTTAATCTCACTTTAACTACCTTTTTTCCATACCAAAGGACTTCTAACAACTATCTCGTGGGAATATCCGGGGTAGATCCCGACCGGTTCTGGCTGGATCATGGGAATAGATACCTAAACTTAACCACCTTATAACTCAATACATAATTTAAATGGTCGATTATTCTTTCCTAAGAATAATCTGTATGATACTTTGCTTACGTATACGTATATGTATTTTCTATAAATATATAATATATCAGAGGGTTTATTTATTTGATACGCGCATTGTAGAACGAACGAACATCAACATGTGCATCGATATTCGAAAGTGTTTAGCACATGTAGGATGGTGTACACACATGAGTCCATAAATTTCACATTTTCTACGTTTTCATATTTTAATCACATTTTCTCCCCTTGTCAAAAATTTCAAACCCTTTGATATTTTGGATATCAAATGATTCAAATATATTTGAAAACTGGGAGAAAAATGTGCCGTTTATGCACAAGCCGATTGGGGAATATATTAATGCTCTCCCTCAAACTATGAGGGTATGTGTGAGTGTCATGTATAATAATTTTGAAAGATTTTGAGTTTAACGAAAAACTCATGAAAAATTTATACATTGACACTTAACACCTAAAGATACACTACATAATAATATATTCACAAGATTATGTATGAGACAGGACCTGAAAGTGTTCAAACCAAAAATGACAAAGTTATTATGTCTATGTCAGCAATCTGTAGTCTGTCTCGATACTCAATTTTTGGAAGTTGTCTTAGCTTCCCCCCGAACCAACAATCCTTTCTTGAGTAGATTCATAGATTTCTTGCAAGCCGCATTAAGAAGACTTGATGTGTAAAGCTCAAATGTCCGAAGTACACAATTAATGCGAAACCGTAACATCAAAGTCAATTAAGTCCTGGATGTTCGCATTTCTCCTTACACGATAGTGATGATATAAATTGCAACACCAAGGTTAGCTAAGTCCTGGATGTCACAATTATTCCCTCTAAATAGCCAAAATGATAATACCTAAGTTAACTAAGTCTCGGATGTAAACATTTCTTCCTACAGAATACTGACTATCTAAAGGTATCATCATACCTATGTGTATCTCTTTTATCAAATATTTCTACCTTTTTAGTGGTTGACCGGTCGAGGAAACATTAATTGAATCAGAAACAATCTTCTCACGCTAGAATAAATCTTCTAACAACACTTTCCCTTTGGTATCTCAAATGATGCATACTAAAAATAACAAGATATCTCTTCCCCCATGTGGTTGAAATAGTGCACCCGAAAGTAACAAGTTCAAACACTTATTTTCTCTGCGATTATGACATTTGTCTTCCCGAAATGACCTCAAATCAAAGAAGGCTATGGATTCTATCACGTGTACTTATTATCTTTCTTGTATATCTATCCCTTCCCCTTTGCTGGTTTTGATACCTTGGAATTAGCAAAACCTTGTACGCACATATACTTGAGATAGTGTTCGAAGAATGAATAAGCTTAAATCTATTCCATGAGAGTCAACTTCAAGGCTTTTAAAACTATGAAAGTATTTCTAAACATTCCTAAGTCTTTTTAAAAACTATGAGGTGTTGGCAATATTAGTCGTATATAGTTTAAAGCCTGAATTCACTAAGTCTTAAATTGCAAATAGTCCCAAAGTTTGAAAACAAATGACATCTAAAGCCCTTGGAATTAATATAAATTACCTCCCCTTTAACTTGGTTATTCGTCATTATCAAAAAACTTTATCCGTGTATTCCGTGACTTATTTGAAGACGTTTTTAAAGATTATTTATTTGTAATTTCTCCCCTCAAATAATTGACCCGTTTTCTATTTAAAGAGTTGTTGTTCATTGTGTGAGTGGATTTCGAACTGTCGTGTAAAATCTTTTTGTGATTACTACAAATACTGATTCATTGTAAAGAAAACTTTTTACAATAAAAATAAGACTGTCTTATTTTGGAAATAACATGCATGACAGTACACTTATTTGAACAATCTGGGTTATGAGCAAGTAGGCATAATCCATGATGCATGGGAATGAAGTAATCCAATTGCCAGAGTAAAAATAAATTACCCGTTGTCAGGAACAGCTGTCTTTTGACGACATGCTTTCCTTAGTCTGAAAAGCGGGTTGCAGTCTGAATAACGCAAGCCTGAGACATGTTTTGAAAAGTTTGAAAAACTTTCTGCTCGAAACTGTATTTAAGTCCGTGTCATTATTGAATGATCTTTTAGGTCGTAAATACTACTCTGATTTTCAGATGGACATGTCTTGAAAATATTTTTGATATTTTCTAATTTTGATTTTTATGGCTTTTTTGTAAGGTTTTATATTTTTGTATTTTCTTTTTGGTTTGAAATATTGTACATAGGTTACTATGAAGACTTACAACCATTATTCTTCCTTTGAGATAGCAGATCTCAACCAGACTGTTTCCCACCGAATGGAATTAGATTGTCATTTGCGTCAAAGTAGCACCAAATAGCATGTTCTTGTAGTTGACTTCTTGTCGAAACTGGTCGAGAAGGATCGCCAATAACATTCTCCAATGGATGTTTCTTCCTCAACTTAGTGAGAGTATCAAAAAGTTGGTTAAGTTGATGCAAGTTTGATGGAAGACCATTGTAAGTTGTTTTTTTCAGAATAGGTTCTTGGAATCGGAATCCCAAAGTAAGGTTCAATTATCCATGTGTGCAACCTCAATATCATAAAAATCAACTTCAACGCCTTGTGGAATAACTGAGGATTGTTGTTTTGAAGTGGTTTGTGAGGTACTTGTAGACGGTGCATCTTGATCAACGGTTGTTGAGGAAGGTGAACTAGTTGAAGCAGTAGGAACTGGATGATCAACATTTGATGGAGGTTTGAAGTACTCATCAAACCTAGGTTGAAACAATAAATCCCAGTCAATCTTTGTTGGTGGGACAGCGGGTGTTGAAGATGGAATATTTTGCACGAGTCCTGAATTGATTGTTCCAGGAGTCATTAGTTGAGGCCCGGGTCCTGAACTGAATTATTCAGAAGCCATTGATCATATGACCATTTGAGTACGGGAGCACATTTATATTGAAAAGATCTTATCCGAGTTAAACCGTATTGATCTTATTTTATTCACTTTTCTCCCCCTCAAAAATTGCATATGTTGTTGCAATTTTTGATGAACAAGTGAATTAAAATACAAGCTAATGTACGTTGATCCACTTGTTGACTGAACGAGCATGAGAACTTATAGAAGTTGTTGATAAGAATGCTCGTAAATAAGAAAATTTATCTTCTTTTAAAGATGAAGCGCACTGAAGCGTACACCTTTCTTTTCTTTAAAGAACGGGGTCTGAAGTGTTGTCAGCAGACGCCATTGTACATGTTCATCATATTTGAGTTCCTTGAACCCCTGGTTTCTAAGATATCAGACCTTTTAGCAACCAAACTTTGAGTCTTTCCTTTTTAGGATTGAAAGATGTACCTGCACTTAGGTTAAGAGTACCTGCACTGACATTAAGAGTTTGATCCCATTCATATGGGTTAGTGATATCTTTATTTGAACCATTTGGGGGTTTACTATCAACCTTGGTTGTGTTATCGGTGAACATCTTTCCAGTAGGTATCCACCTAAGACCAGCAGTCTTGAAAATTCTACCCGTCGGTATCCACCTAAGACAAGATCTAGGAGTGTTTGGTTTCTCATGCACAGCGAAAGACTTATTGAGAGAAAACCTTTGTCCTATAGCAATCTGCCTACCAGGTTTCTTTGTATTACTTGTTTTCTCTACGGGTTTGTAACGTGTTGTTGTCTTATGAGATGGTTTCCTAGCACGCAAGTTGACTTCATTAAGGAATTTGGTTACACATGCATCATGATTTGCATTAAAGACGCATTTCTGACAAGTTAAACAAACAAATTGTTTGGAGTCTAAAAAGGAACTAGACTTCCTAGAGTGATCGACTAGAGGTACAACATTTGATGTTACACAACTACTGTTAGATACATGCAAACACCTAGATATGTTCCTAGGTTTTGATGTACAAGCATTAGGAGTGTGATGTATTCTAGCAGAGGCCATATCCCTAGGATTAGGAATTCTTTTTCTGTCTTGTGTCTTTTTTATAATTTCCTCTAGAAAGTAAGTATGAGTCATATCATTAGAACCATACGATTCTTTTTTACTATTCTTAGAAGAGCTAGGTGCATTCACATGATGAGGTTTTGCTCGGGGATCCGATTCTTAACTTTAGGGCAAATAATAAGGTGTGAATGTTTTTGAAAATCATTTTCTCATCAATGTTGGGGCAAACCGTGGTCTGGAAATTCTTAGGTCTCGTATCAGACATAAACGCATTTGGTTGGTTCTAACAAACTAATGGTTTTCGAGATGGTTTTAAAGGTGGTTTCCTGATGATGCTTTGGCAAACTAGAATCCACGCATATTTCCTTTTTTTAAACTTTCTTAATTCATGTTTTAATGTGCATTTGCAAAAAACCATTTCATTGAATGATGGAGCTTTTAAATCAACATTTTCGACAGACTTTTGATTAATTTGAGAAATTAAAGAGTCACTATTGTCTTTATTTTGAACGCGTGTCTTTTTAATCGAATCATAAAGTTCTTTGTAAGTCTATTTCAAATGCTCGTTTTCTTTATGTAATTGCTCATTTGCTGCAAGTAATTTAGCCACATTGTGTTCTAATTCGATGTTAATAGTTTCAATTACATCTATATCATTTTTAACATTGGCTTCATTACTTGCTTCCTTTACACTTTTAATTTGATTCTTCAAGTTGCAAATTAGTGTGGCTTTGACTTGTAGTTGAACTTTCAAATCATTTATCTCAAAAAATTCACGAAACTCAGGAGCATCCTGGTTTTTACCTGGTTTGTTACTTTGAAAACTTGCATCTTTTTGCTGTATTTCAAGTTCTAGTGAAATACAATGTTTTTCAAGTAGTAAAAACCTGTGTGAAAGTTCATTATACGTTTCTTTTTCAATCATTTATTTTGTTTTGAAAAGCTCATCGTTAAGCAAAGGACTTTTTACTTGATATTGTTCGCATCCTGGTCAATCTCTCTCCCCTTATGACTTATGTTTGTTGAATCAGGAGTGGTATTGCTATCAACCTTTTCCAATAGATATGTGTCATAAATGGGTTTAGATTGCCTAGTATGTTGTTTTTCATTAGCAAGAACATTATATTGAGCAGTCAATTGTACCTCAGCAAATGGCACTTGGTCATTTACTGGTCTGATATCTGCATCCACAACATGTGTGATATAATTTTCTGAACTGCTGCTTGTATCATGCTTATCTGACTTTGTCCTACTGCATTCTGTAACAACTAAACTAGCATCCAATGCTTTACTCGAATCAACCTTTCCCTCTTTTGACTGCATCTGTCTTTCATTCATCCTGCTGTCATATTGTTGTTTATGACGTGTTCTTTCAGTAATAGACTTCTTAACATTACCCATGTGTTGCAGTAGTGTTTCTCTAAACTGTTTAACTTCGATTCCAGTGTATTCAGCAAAATACTTTTTTGTCATTTAACTGTCATAATCCCAAGTGAATTGCGAATCGATGAACATCTAAAATTGCTTGTTGATCACCCAAAAGGCAGCCATGGATCTATCTTCTTGAAATTCATCTTTGTCAAGTTGCTTTTCAAGTTGATCCAAGTGAAGTAACATTGAGCATGTGAAAGTCCGAACATCTTGTTCAAAGAGTGTCGCAAATGCCTGTTCGAAACATCCATTGATTTTAATTCATTGTATGAAAGAACCTGGAGAAATGAATGAAGTAGTCAAAAAGAAGCCATGCAACTTTCCTTTGCTATGTCTTGCATTTGTTGTAACTGATGCAGCTCTCTCTCTCTCTCTCTTGTGAATTAGAATTCAAAGATTCCATTGAAATTAGACGTGTGAAATGAAATTAAGGATCTTAAGTAGGTAAAGTGATTGATGTTGTGATGGAAATCTAGTTTACGGGATTTTACAAGTCTTGATTAAACCAATAAAATACGTGAGTATTTTGCGGGATTTTAATAAATCAAGAAAAACCATGAAAATAGAATTGTTGTTGGTGAAATCGTTGTTGTAATTGAAGTACTTGAACTTTTGTTAACGATTGATGAGCTAAAGCGATGAACGGTGCGCAAACTTTGAGCTTAAAGTGATTAACGATTGATTAAAACTCAAATAAGGACCAACGGTGCAATAACGATTCACTTAGAAAGACTAACGGCTTATTTATAACTATTAAGGACTAATGGTGAAATGTAGTTTCAACTTTGAGGGTTAATAATGTTTATTTAACAAATATGTGAAAGATATGAAATCTATCTTGAAGTCTAGGGGCCAAACTTGTCTAATTCAAATTTTAAATACTAAAACCTACTACTTTGCCGCTCGTTTTCTTTCTTCTTCATTTCAAATGAAATAAAAATGAACGATTGTTTTAATCTTTTTGCGGACTCGATTCTTTATCGTCGACAAAAAATACATACACCACGATGATCTACGAAGGACCGCGATCGTAATGATATTAGTTAGAAGACCCGCGAACAACCGTTACTCGAAACCGAAAAAACCAAAAACTAAGTTGAAATTGCCTTATCTTGTGCACAAACTGTTACAATATGTTTTGTATGGTCTATGAGATAATTCGAGCAGAGTAACGTTTAGGATAGGCTAAGATTTATGTCTTCAATTGTACTTGTTAGTAAACCACTACACCAAACCACGACCACGAAGACAAATGGGCAGAGTTTCGTTACGATTTGACCAAGAAATTATCTTCACGTGTACCTGTACTCCAAGCCTCTACCAAAATGAAAGTAGCAAACCGCTACTAATATAGGCTACCAAATTGCCACCTAATGAACTCAAACCGCTATGTACTTTCGTATTTGTCTTTTTGCTAAACACACAAAATGCTCTGTCGTACTATTACCTAAAACAACGGATCTATGTTCCTTTGTGATTCTTGACAATTCAAACAAAGGTTTTTGTCCTTTTTTGAATGCAAACAAACTATCCTTTACACCAGAATAAGCACAAAAATACTTGTCACAATAAGCTGGTTATGCACCAATAAGCCACGAAAAGAGCTACTAAAAAGCTACAAACGAAATAAGCTCAAATGGAACTTCAATAAGCTAGAACTAGTTTTGACATGGACAAGTTCAAATAAGCTGTTAACACCACTGGATAAGCCACGACAACTTCACTACAAATAAGCTAGTTAAGTGTTTGAAAGATAAAGTTTAAAGCTTTTGTGTCTAAGAAAAGAACTTAAAACCTAAAAAGAAGAAAATTAAGCCGTGTCCATTAGTTCTTAATAAGCTCGTAATAAGCGTTGAAAAGCTATAAGGAGCACTAATAAGCCACGACAAAGATAAGAAATAAGCTGGAAATGGTTTTTGATAGAGAAGCTAAAGTCGCGAGGTCAAATAAGCCAAAACCAAACACTCTCTTTAAAGATAAGCCGAGACAGATAAGCTCTAATAAGCTGACAAAAAAAACTGGTTTTCACCCTTAATAAGCTACACCATAATCTCCTAAATGTGCTAGATATGTTTTTGTAAAAGAAAGATAGGCTTTTGTTACCAAAGAAGCCGAATCCATACACTCTTTTTACATACTTTTTTGAGACAAAAGGAGCACAATAAGCTGATCGAATAAGCAAATTTAATCCGAGATAAGCTGCATTTTCTGATAACCAATAAGCTAAAAGTGGTTTTCCTCAAAGACTATAAGATTTTTTTTTGAGAAATAATGAAATCGCAAATAAGCCAAATGAACACAAAACGTGACCTAAATAACCGTTTACAAACCTATTTCCTACCAGAATTAGCCACACAAGTAGTTGCCAAAATGCTACAATGTTTTAGGGACTTTTGTAAAGCAAGAGCACAATAAAAAAAACAACACCGCCTTATGATAACACAAACCATGTTTTGATTAGGAAGAAAAAACAATTAATGGGCAGTGCTACTATGAATAGGCATAAACCAAATAGACCCAACAAAAATTGGTGTACGCAGCCCACCAAAAAAATATTTGTTTTTGAATGAAATTTCAAACCATAAGTCAACTAAACACAAGAAAAGAACCAAGGTCAATGACAAAAAAAAAGAAAAAAAAATCTTATTGTAAATAAACCGAATCCTAAAAAAATATGAGAATAAACCACCAATCACTTAACCCACCCCATGGCTTTTGATACCAATTGTAGGTTCCTAATTTTCACACAAATATAGAACTAGATAGAGAAAACTAGAGAGAGAGTAGATGGGAGAAACATATGAAAAACATACTATTTTGTGTGTGTAAAATGATTCAACTAACACCCTCTCCATGTGTGGAGAGGGATTTTATACAAAAGATAAACCGGGCTTTCCATGGGCTTGCCATGGACTTTCTATGCTTTGTCCCGGTTAGCTTACTAAATATTACATAAAATTATCTAACTATTACAAAGGCTCGTGAGATCGATAATGATCGTTACTTCACTAAAAATTGAATTCCTAACACCTTTGCTCTCCATTTAGGATGTAGAGCCCTAAGAAACTTCCTAACATAGTTCTTGCTAGAGAAACCTTCATCAAGAGCTTTAAGACTAGTAATAATAGTGTTAAATCTAGCAAAACCGCTATCAATAGATTCTTCTTCAAGGATAGTAAATTGTTCATATTGTTGAACAAGAAGATCAATTTTATTATCCTTTACTTGGCTATTACCTTGATGTGTGATTAACAACGATTGCCAAATATCTTTAGCCGTTTTACACATAAAAATTCTTTCGTATTCCTTTTTAGGTAAAGCATTGTAAAGAACCATTTTAGCTTTATTATTTTTAGCAAGTTTCTTTTTAAGATCATCATTTTGTTGTTCAAAAGGAACCGTTTCCAAAACTTGGGTTTCTTTATTTCTAGCAACCGGCGGAAAATCACCATTCAAGATAATATGCCAAAGATCTAAATCTTTTGCTTTCACATAAGTTTCAAATCTATTTTTCCAATAAATAAAATGATCACTTTCAAAAAGAGGTGGTCTTTGCATAGATTGCCATTCTAGATATTTATTCGAATCCATAGATTGATTCAAGCTTTAATGTACAATATACGTTAAAGATCTTGGGTGACCTTGGCTCCTGATACCAATTATGGAAACTAGAAGGGGGGTTGAATAGTTTTTACTGTTTTAAAATTAAAACTTAGATTGTCGACTTATGTGAATTCAAGAGATATACACAAGTGTATATGATAGCGATGCAATAAGTAAATAAACTATCTATGAAATATGAGAAAGTAAAGATAAGAAAGATCAAACCGATGACACAATGATTTATAGTGGTTCGGCTACGAAGCTCCTCTTCGCCCTACTCCACTCCCCAAGTACCCAACTTAAGCGTAATCTTTACTATATTAACAAGCTCCCTTTAGGCGGAGAAAACCGTACACGTCGCTTACACTTTTTCCGGTACTAAGCTAAATACAGAGTTCTACTTCGAGATAGAACCAATCTAGCACACCATATATTTTGAGGCCTAAATACTAACCTATCATACACATATGATACACACAACACACAACACAAGATATATAAGATGAATGATTATCGCAAACGTGATGACACAACTAAACTAATAACACTTGAAGCTTGACGTCTTCTTGAGTGTTCTTCACTAAAGAGTTGAATGAGTTAATCACTTGTAATGGATTATGTTACAAGTATAATGATCAAAGAATATACAAAAGATAAAATATGTATAAGAAAAGTATTTGTCAAGAATTGTTTGAAATGAAGGAGTGAGGTTGGTATTTATAGGCAACCATTTGAATTTCAAATCATGTCCCAGGGGAACAAGATGTGTGACCCACGGATCCACCATCCCCTGGATCCGTGCAGTGCATTTGGTGGATCTGTGGGAGGAGTTGGGACAAAAAATGTCATTTAGTGATTAACCTCAAATCTATACAAAATATTGTTTTGTACTTATTATAACTAGTTTAATAGATTATTCTAGAAGAAAATATTTCTTAACATGAATTAGGAAAGATTTTCTAGATTTGGAAAGATTTGGTAAGATTTGGAAAGATTGCTTTCACTTATGGTTAATCTTATTTTGTCTTATATGATTAATATAACTAGCTTATAATTAATCATGTGTTAAGTTAAATCATTTGATTAGAAAACATTTATGCAAATGATAATATTTTTCTTTGATCATTAACTATGTTTAATAATGTCATATTCATACCTTAAGTGATTAGTCGTCGTCAAGTAAACTTTCGACTAAATAACTTGTTTACGTAAACTTTTATGTAGTATGACATTATAGTTTTTATTATCAAAACATGAAGATCATTAAATATAAATATCGTTTTTGAGCGAATATTTGTATTAACAGTTATTATTATGTTTCTACATCAATTACGCTTTATTACGTACTTTTTGTTAAAAATATTCAAAAAATAATTATGCGCGCAATGTTCATCCTCAATTTTTTTCAAGAAACTTTTTCAACTACTGTATTTTTTATTCTCCAGTCTCCTTTTGGTTTTATGATATTTTTAGATTTACGTCTTGGTAATCGAATTTCCAGAAATGCATTATTGTTTTGGTTCTATCTCACAAAAACTACATTGATGTACAGCTATTGACAAAATTAGAACAAATATGGGAGCAACTTATACTACAACATTTACCACAATCCCCAGGGACAAATTCGTGGATTCCCGGGCGACTTGTCCCTTGGGATACTAATCGCCTGGGATACCTTAAAGGTTAAAGCTCGATGGGGATTCTTTCCCGAGCGACTTTCCCCAGTGACAATGCCGGGCCCACATAGTTTCAGTCAAAAAATGAAGTGCCATGGTGGAGGGTTTTCTCGGGCGACATGTCGCTCGAGATTGTGTTGTTATTAAAAAACTAATTAAGGATGATGATTAATTAATTAAGTAATTACACATAATCCCCGGCGACATGTCGCCGGGGAAAGGTTTTGTTATATGTTGACTTATCAATGTTAGATATTAGTTTTGTCATTTAGTGACACCCATCCCTGGCGACATCTCGCTCGAGATTAGTCTGCAACTTTTTGGTTTCAACATTCCTGGGCGACATGGATTAGAATGGCAATGTGTCGGTGATGTCTTGTTGATAATCTTGTCATACGGTGACTTTTATTCTCTGAGAGTTTACTCGGTTTGACCGGTTTTATTTTTATACCGGTAGTTCACTGTTCAATTGTGTCTTTACCAATAAATGTAAGAACGTACTTTGTTGAAAGTAAGTTACGGGTGTCACCTCTGTCCGTCCAACTGGAAGAGTTATAATTTAAAGGAAAGATAGTGCATTGTTTGTGATCTATCTGTCTAGTGTAATATAAAGACAGCGTTATGGAGAATAGTTTGTGATCCTAGTAATCTAGATCACTTTGGGTCGCAGTATCGCTACTAGACTCCGAGTTGAATGTTGTATATGTCTGTCATATCGCAAACACTGTATTACGAGTATTAGTATGTTGATAAACTAATAATTAAATAATCGCAATGATAATTATGCAATCTAGATTGTAAAAAAGGACAAACTATAAATTCTTCTATGTGTTATGATGTGCTATTACCCGAGTGTTATTTGTGCCCGCATGGAATGCATTGTGTTGATGTTATACAATGCCTGTGATCAATTAACCAAGGTAAACTAAACGTTTTACCGAATGATACCAAAAGTTAAATGATTACAAGAGTATAGAAATTACACGGTGTCTTTTATGGAATCGTGATCGATGCTTGACCTTGGCTACTCTTCTTCACTTAAGAAAATCGACTTTTATGTGAATGGTATAGAATATGATTTTGGACACTAAAAACTCATTTTGGAGTCTTCTATTTATAGGCTCTGAAAATTGATGGATACACTGTATTTAATGAGGTTAATATGGCGTATAGGGGGTGTTTTCCTTGGAGTGCGTGCTACGTTCATAATCAATCAGATATATCCTTCCCAAATTACATTTATCACCAAATCTTTAAATGTTTATCCAGCTAGATACGGCGTATAAAGGAACTAGGATACGCCGTATTGGGAATTGAGAATACGCGTTTTCTTGTGAAGTCCAGGCGCTGATACGCCGTATCTTCTTTTATGGATGTGACGTGTTGAGCAAAAGTAAGCTATCTTCAAATATCATCGTTTAAGCTCCATAAAGTACGCCTTTTAGCATGTCTTCACAAATTACTCCGTAATTACTGCAATTTACAACTTTAAGAAATTAAGTACAAATTCTTGCAATAATTATATAAAAGTGGGTAATTTATTCGGGATAAATGATGGTATAAATGTAAAGTTATTTGATGTCATCACAAAACCTTCAACATGACCTTGTCTCACACTTAGAATTCTAAAGGCTTACGCCTTACATCGGCGTAACTCTTTTGATGATCACGTGCGGCTTGAATTTTGCTGTTTATTTGAATCATCTTCTCGGTAGTCTTGTGAACAATTTCTGGGCCAGTGAGCTGAACATCTAAGATGATATGTGATAGAAACAAGCGAGAAGTAGAATGGATTAAGAATAATTAGAGGTATAATAGCATGGCTAGAGTTGCAGAACCATATAGGTTGATGCAACTAGTTAAATATATGCTTGAGAATTCTAAGATGATATGTGGGGTCAATGTGAGCAAGATTTGGGTAATAAGACACGAAGAGATTTCAAAGACGAAATCTAAATAAAGGGATAGATTTGTAACACCCCAAAACCAATTTTTAAGTATTTATTTACAATAATGTAATAAAATGAGTTTGACTGCGACTTCTATAAGTTTGAAGATGTTATGGGATTGGTTAGTCAACTCGGTAGTCAAACCATAAGTATTAATATTATGTAAATGGTGTTAGAAAATACAATGTGTTGCAATTATGAAAAGAATAGACTTAAGGGACTAAAGATGTTAAGTGGTAAATGAGTTATATATGTTAATGTGGCCAAATAGGAAGAAAATAAAATTGAGGGACCATTGTTGCCAAATAGGCAAAGTAGTACCTAACTTATCTACAAATTCCTAGAATTCTCTACACAACTCCATAGTTAGTGTTGGTGTGTGTTTGTGTCGACACAGAGAAGAAGAAAAGAGAGGGAAAAACATTGAGAATTGTTAGTGATCAATTTGTTGCAAGATTAAGGTTCTAATTCAAGGGTTAAGCCCTAACAATGATTTCCACAAGTAAGTAATCATTAAATTAAGTTTAATTAAATAATTATTAAGTTAGGGTTTATGTACCCAAATTGGGGGGTTTTTGGGTAAT
>BQNB010063749.1:0-35570 GCA_026074375.1 Tanacetum coccineum | reverse complement strand
AAACGGTGTATCGTTTCGTGCTAAAAGGTACATGTTTTCTATCTTGTTAATTATTATGTTCTACACGTGATTATTTATTCCGTTGCGTACTCGTGTTAATTAATTGTTAATTAGGTTATAAAACCCAACAACTTATACATACTTTTTTTTTTTTGAACGGCAAAACAACTTATACATACTACAATGCAGAAACAATCCAAAATCAAGTCAAGCATTGATGAAACCCAATCGACGAACATAACCGAAACCATACACTAAAAACAAGATCCAAGAAGTTGTTATGTTCCCAAACAAAACAAATAACATCTCGGAGTCTTGATTATCAAACTTCATAATGTAGGTTGCTAATACTATAGTCCGTCCTATATAATGTCATATACTCATATCACAATAAACTTATCAAAGTGAAAACTAATCCATCGTCTCGGTGATTTCACCAATTAAATTTAAGCAAACATACACATGTACTATTATTCAAGCAGATGACCATGGTGTATGCTTCAAACGGGCATATCTTATTTTTTCTTTGTTTCTTTCTCTAGCCCGCGGCAAGGTGTAAGACGATCGAACGAGTATATAATTGTGATACCATGTAAAAATTAGAGAAAAAATGAACAATATACTCATCAGGTTCACTAAATAACTTAGATTACAAATGTTAAATAGAAAATACAAAGATAAAACCTTAAGAGGGGGGGGTACAATGAGCCGGTGGCTCAAGTCATCCCACCAGCCCACAAATTCCTAGTGCCAACCATACCATGTCTGGTGCCATAGCTTCTCGGTTGGTAAATAAGAGCCCTCGGGATGGAGCTATGGCGCTACTTTTTGTGGTGCCAACCATACCGGATGTGGTGCTATAGATTCTGGTGCCATAATGTTGTATTTTTGTTGTATGTGTGGACCCATTACACCACATTTCTGATGCCAACGAGGGATGGGGGTTTTGATGCCATGTGAAAGCCTCGTGCCATGGGAATTTTTGCTGAGGTGGCACCACTTTTCCCACAGCTTAACACCACACTGTAGCCAGCTCTCTAAGTGCTAAACAACAAAATTGAATGGCCTAAAGTAGTACGGGCCGGGCCTATTTGCATTTTTAGCTAACATGGCATAACCCGATTGTGGATTTGAGACCATTAAGTTTCATTATGTGTTTACCTCTGTATATATTGTTTCAATAATACATATCACCTTTGTTTATTCCATATTCAACAAAATTGGCCCATACCAATCGGTCGTAACTTTTATTGTATGATGAACAAGTTGTTAAAAAGCCAAGCTACTTTGTGGTGGTTGTTACGTTAATCACAATATTCTTTTAATGTGAAGTCACATATGTAGAAGTGTTGCCAAATTATACCATGTGTTCGGATAAGGATAGTGATCGATGCCTGAGCTATAAGAAAGTATAGGATGGGTTTTGTTTTCTCATTTTGCTTGGTTGAATGAGTTTTATTAACACATTGGTTCTTTGTAACATGTTTACTGCTATTCTCTTTTGATTTAAAAAAATTGATGTTCTTAAAACACCATGCAAGGATTTAGTGATGCGCCGTTTGGTGAAATATATATCACCATTTGGTGTGTAAAAGGTGTTTGGATTGACCTAGTCACCCATGCCTGGCCCATCTAATTTACAGCATCTAGTCCACAATCCAGCCCTTAGCGAATATAAAGTATATATTTTTTTTCAAAAGGGAGTCGTTTTCTTAACTTTAATTTTTCGTCAATGTTACCATTTGTAACTGCTTAGTGATAGGTATTACTTTTCTGATGAAAAAAACTGAAGTCGACTATATTTGCAAAATTTAACGAGCATAAACTATAACTTTGGTAACTTTCGCGATGGGGTAACACTTGAGCTCCTAAAACATCGCTACAATAAAGTAATAACGCGCGCACACCGTTTTTGTGTAATTGGGTGCGTGGAGTTGCAACTTTAAGTATAAGTAACGATGTGTATGTGACGGCATGTGTTTGAGAAATTCAGATAGTTGTAAATAAGGATATGCTAGTTGGAGTTGTAGCTAACGATGAAGTTGGAGCTCATTTTTTATAAGCAGCTAAAAGTAGCGTTTGATTTTAACCGTCTATGTAAAGTGTCTTTTTTTTGTTTGTTCTGATTTGATTTTGTAAAAGTAAATTGTTTACAAAAAATAAAAGGGTAAGCTACGTATAACTTGCGTGGCAAGTCTACTCTAGCAACTTACACATAAACAGGAAGTGTAAAATGGTTGCCTATAAAATTTAAGACTTATGTTATTTGTACCCCCTAAAAAGTCATTCGTACCCTCCTATGTTTTTTCCGGTTTTTTTTTATTTTTTTTATTTTTATAATTTTGTATATGTTATAAAACTGTGACACGGAAAATACGGACTGAAAATTATAAAGTTTAACAAGTCAAAAGCATGAAACTGTCAAAAAATACGGAACAGAACCTGAAATAAAACTGCGTTATACTGCAAAAAGAGGGTACAAAAAGAATATTTTGTACATTTTTTGTACTTTCTGGCGGGCCAGAGAGGGTACCAATAGTAGCACCCAAAATTTAATTGATGAAAGTAGGACTGTAGGACTGACAGACTTAAGGATCAACAAAGTGCAACTATTGGTAAATAAAAGTTCAAGTCGAAACCAAATCTATATTTTTGATCGAAATTGAGAGTTACTCTAAACAATTTAATTACAGGAGATTATCCAATGTTATTTTGAAAATTCGTGATACCTAAAGTTCAGATACGTGTATATTTGGCATAATCGTGTACACGAAAGGGTATTTGCTAAGGTGTGTTTTTTTCGTAATTTTACATGATTTCAACCTTGTCTTCTCTAGAGAGCACTCCGATGTCGATTTAGCCAACATTATATCCTATACAGGCATATTATTATGAGCAAGCCAACGCGATCAAGGATAAACGATCTTTCTCTTCTAAACTTGTCATACAATCCGACTTGATGCAACTACTTAGTACCAACCACTTATAACTGACAATACGTTTGCCGAAACATACTTGTGGTTTCTATTCGTGAAAAACTAATTTAGACCTTAAACAAATCAGAAAGTAAACACCAACAGCACAACAATATCGTATTGGACTATATTCAAAGATATGATTTAAAAATTGCAACTTAAGATATAATTGATCTCAAAGATTATACAAAAGATGAATGGCTTTGGACGACCCAATTGTCAACCACGTCGATGTTGATTTTTGTATTAACAAACTAAATCTGATCTGTTATAAATTATTAACTTGACCTAGTATGGGTATGTTTGGCGAAATGGGTTGGGGCAGGGGATGGAGCTGAGGCTGAGACTTGTGTTGGGCTGGGGCTTATATTATAAGCCGAAATTGAAATTTGTATTTTTTTAAACTTGTTTGGTAAATAGGCTGAGGTTAGGGCTTATTATTGCAAAATTACTAAAAAGTACATAATTAAATAAATATTTGGTATATGTTAGATATTTTTGTGAGTATATAAGTAATTTATGGTTCAAAAGCCCCGAGATAAAGTTTTTAGCCCCTATTATGAGGCTTATTTTATAAGCCGGCTTATTTTAAAAGCCGGACTTATTTTAAAAGCCCTTTCATAAGCCCGCGTGACAAACGAGACTTATTTTATAAGCCGACTTATTTTAAAAGCCCAAGCCCCCATAAGCCCCTATAAGCCCTTAACCAAACACATCCACTGTATCTTTAAAAAATAAAAAATATATAACTTTTGTAATACTCCACTAACTCAATTTATAAATTGTGATGTCGGGATTGAAACCAATGATCATTTGTTTTTCGCTTGTAACACGGCAAAGAAGATTTCCAAATTAATAAATCGGTGGTGGGACGTGCCTTTTATGGATATTAACTCTTACGGAGAATGGAGGTCTTGGATCGATAATGTAAAAATGCCGAAGAAGAATAAAATCATGTTCCAAGGTATTTATTTTGTGATGTGGTGGCTTCTATGGAATTTTCGTAATAAGAAGATGTTCGAGGCCAAGCCCAAATCTAAGGAGACGTTTTTTGATGAGATTATTTGTAGTTCTTATTACTGGTGTCGGTATAGATGCAATACTTGGTTTAGCTGGGACGATTGGTATAAAAACCCGTCTCTTATTTCTTTGTAATTTCTATCTCCTTGCTAGTATTTCTTAATAAAAGTCGCCGTTAAAAAAAAAAAAAAAAACTCAATTTATAAATTACTGTACGATGTTAAAAAAATAAAAATTGGCATATTAGGATTGGTGCCTTTTTCTTATCTTTGAAAACAACTTTCGCAAACGTATATATAAAACAAACAAATGGTCAATTAATAACTTTTATACGTCTGCTATGATAACGAAATTAATAAAATATCAAGTGTTATTAAAATGCACTAAGTTTTAAGACAAACCATTAGGTTAAAAACAATCTGACTCATTGTAACGATTCCGCCGTTTATAGCTCAGACACTATTTTTTTTATTTTTTGTGAATTGATTTGTAAACTTTAAATATTATTTCTTTCATGACATGCAGTCATGCATTGTTTTTTGATGTTATTACGTTGAGCTAAGTTGTACTTTTTTCTACGTTCGTGTGTAGTTATAGAGTCAAAAAGTATATATTGTGTTTGAAGTAAGGATTGAAATCCTTTAAAATTCATATGATTATAAATTTTATTAATAAAGTATTTCATTTTCATAGAAATAAAATAAATTGGGTCCTTTAATAAGCCTCACTATTATGTTTATAAAAAAACTTTATCGATAAAGTTCATATAAAGTTTAAAGAATCTTACTGTAGAAATTATAACAAATATTGAGTGAATCCAACCAACCACCCTTTGATTCACTTATAAACTTCAGGTCCAATACAATACAAGAAAGAAAATCAAGATTGATCATAAAGAATGATCAATCAATACAACTGATGATAATACAATACTCAGATCAAAATAATTGATCTATCAACAGAAAATAATCATATGATGAGAGAGTGAAATTAGGGTTTTGAAGAGAGAGAGAGAGAGAGAGAGAGTGATAATCCACGATGACCAGCAACCTTCTGTCTTATATAGGCTGCAACTATCAACCCTTGGAAACTTTAACCCCTGCACTTTCAACCGACATACAAACACAACTAAACATAAAGTTAGGGTTAAGAAAGATAAATGACAAATGACATATCATCCCCTGTACTTTAAAACAGGAAAAAACTTGATATATTTAACACCCCCCCCCCCCCTCAAGCTTTTTCCAGTTTAAACATATCCAACATCCCAAGCTTTCCACACAAAATTTTGTGTTGCTCAATACCAAGACCTTTAGTAAGAATATCAGCAATTTGCTGAGTGGTATGAATTTTATCAGTTTTAATAACACCACTAGCAACTTTTTCTCTAACCAAGTGAACATCAATTTCAAAATGTTTAGATTTTTCATGAAAAACATGGTTTGCAGCAATCTGCAAAGCATAACTATTATCACAATACATCACAATAGGTAAAAAGTTCTTAACACCCATATCACCCAACAAATTTGATAATCAGATAACTTCATAAGTTGCAGAAGCCATGCTTCTATACTCTGCTTCAGCAGAAGACCTGGATAAAGTAGATTGCTTCTTACTTTTCCATGTAACCAAAGAATCACCCATGAAAACACAATATCCAAAAACAAATTTTCTAGTTGTAGGACATCTAGCCCAGTCAGAATCAGCATAAGCTCTAAGCTTAAGATTACCAATCTTATTAATTTGAATACCACTCCTTGGAGAACCCTTAAGATATCTTAAGACTCTCAGGGCAGCATCCAAATGAGAATTAAGAGGAGATTGCATATAATGGCTTAAGCAGTGAACATCATATGCTATATCAGGCCATGTATTAGTAAGATATATAAGCTTACCAACAAGTCTTTGATAATTAGAAAAATTCACCAACAAATGATCATCATCAGATTCAGTATGATTCAAAGTAGCATTTTCAGGTAAAGGAGTGTCAACATGTTTAGCAGCTAAAAGACCAAATTCATGTAAAAGCTCAAGACAGTACTTTCTTTGACTAAGACAAATACCATCTTTGTTATCCAGAACTTCAATACCCAGAAAATATTTCAACTTTCCTAAGTTTTTTATTTGAAATTTAGACTTAAGAAATTGTTTAAATTTTTTAATATCATTCACATTATTCCCAGTGATCACAATATCATCCACATACATAAGTAAGATAATGAATACATTATCAGAATTCTTTGTAAACAAAGAATAATCAAACTTAGACTGCACAAAACCATGCTCAGTAAGGGCTTGAGTCAGCTTAGCATTTTACTATCTAGAAGCTTGCTTAAGTCCATATAATGACTTATTTAACTTGCAAACTTTAGACTTATGTTAGATACAAATAATCATAGATCCGGTGGTCTTGGTGAATCAAACCAAGTAAAGCTAGTCATGTTTGTAGAGAGAAAGAGTAAAGGGAGAGAGTAAACAAAAAGCACACTTCTTTAGAGAGAGAAAGTGTGTGTGTGTGTAATAAGTGAAATGAAATGTTTACAAGTCTCAACCCCTCTATGGAAGCTATGGAGGGGTATTTATATCCCATACTCAATTAAACTATGCACTATTGGCTAATCTAGTCCCTGCGTATGAACTATATAAAAACTACGATAATTCTGTAATATCTTGACATAAAATGAAATCCTAACAATCTTCCCCCATGGGACGATATACGGAATTACTTATAATATTTTCCTAACAAATACATAATGATTAAGAACAAGAGCTTCCACGAAGTTTCTAATGCTGATGATGTCTTTTGTGGCCTTTGACTTGAAGTCTGCACTCCAACATGAATCATCTTTGTAGTACCTTGTAGGAGAAATATTGTAATAGGCACGAGCTAAGTAATCCATACACTTCTAATTAAGGAGAAGCTTCTAAATTAGCTTCCCCCTAATTCATGCCACATATTCATCACTACGAGCTATGCTGAACTGGACAATACACGGGGTGACCGAGTCTTTTTTCATGAACCTAACAATCTCTTCCTAAGGGAGGTCACCTCTGAAAATACCAATTGAAGCTCAACAGTCTTTGAGTTGATCATCCGTTCTAGCTCGTAGTCTTTAATAATATCTTTGTACTTTGTGTAGTGATCTTTAGCATTATTCCATCGAGCTTGTCTTTGTATGTGATCTTTGAGCTTTCACTAAGATCGTCATCCACAGTAATTATCTTTATCATCCTTGTTGTGTAGTATTGCCTCATTGTGATATTATGACCATCGGACCGGCATGCTCACACTTTTATGGATCATGATAGCAAGCATCAGAGTTGCTGAAGCTGTGTTGTAGGTCTTTCAGCTATCATGATGTCATTGGATAGGAATTTGAAGTGTGAGCATGGGGTTGTGAATTGACATGTCTCTGGCTAACAGCTGCAACCGTCGGGATTCCTGCAAGTATACGTTAGTAATAAACAAATGAAAGTGTCTTTGTTTACTTTCGTTGAATAAGGTTGTAAGAACCACAGTTCCCCGTTAATCAGTATAAATATTGCCTGTGATCAGGTAAAATTCTAAAGAATATCCTTGACAGGGTTTCGCAGCTGCGCTAGCCGTTCTCAAACCAGAGCGTCTCAAAGTAGACAAAGCACGAAATGAGTGAACCAGTGAATTAAAACCCACTGATTAATGAGAAATTTATTTAAAAATCAGTCGCGTGTCACTCAGGAAAGAGTTTTTGTGACACATCAAAAGTTTTATAATATGAAATCAAATTTCATCAGAAACACTTTTGTTTTGAAAGATATTTATAGTCAATGTGCTCGAAAATCATTTGTTGAGCACATCGAAAGGTTTTTCAAAAACTACTCGTCAATTCATATACTGGAAACAAGTTTGATTCATAAAGAATCGCACCATCGTTGCTTTCCATTTGTCACAAGTTTGATCTCGAAGAGGATCTCACATGTCACCTACCAAGAGCTTGTTTGATGTTGGCTCTAGAAGGATTTCCATCTTCATTGTGAGTACTTTCGTATCACTCGGATGTTCTAGCAATACCACGAGGATAATGCGTAGGACTCTTAAGATCTTTACTTGTTATCACATTGTGTGAAAAGCAAGTACATTTGAATATTGTCCTAATGAGATTGATTGATGATCTCTTAGCTCTAGACTCAATTGTGCGTTTTGGTTTCAGTGATCGGAGGCTGGAGCGGACTGCCACCTTTTCAATACCAACTAACTCAGAGTGAAAGAGTCGATAGTAATGTGTGAAACTCCATGAGAATGAAACAAGAATCTTTTGAGGGATCTTGAGTGGCTAGGAAGGGTCGTGCATCGTATCACTGGGTCCATGATACTTGTCTTCAATGTCAGCAATCAACCATGTGATTCTGACATCATATGTATTGACCCGGTTTCTGCCTAATGTTTAAGGAGGGCTGCTTTCTTTTCACCCTTTATCTTAACATTTCTTTTTCATTCTTCAACCCCTTCAGTGCTTACCGAGACTTCATTACTAGTACCTTGTTGGGTGTGTTCCAGTACTAGCTCCATCTCAGTCTGCACTATTCCCTTATTCTCACATTACTCCTTTTATAATCATACCTAAGGACTTCTACACTAACTAGTGGATTGTCCCTGGGTAGATCCCTCCAGCTCTGGCGGGATCATGGGAACATGTACCTAACCTTACCATCCTTATAACTCCGATAAAGTAAGTACATGGTCGGTCTTTTGGTACAGTTCACTTTGCCATAAAACTAGTTGAAAAATCAATCAAGGTACTTGTGATATAGATATCAAAGCCATTGTACCTTGATTGTTTTGATTATTTAGAAACGCTCCCCCTCAACAAGTGCGTCGATATTTGAAATTGTTTGGCACATGGAGGGAGGAGTACCTGCTTGAGTCTTAATAGATCACATTTTTATCAGATTTAATATTTAAATCACATTATCTCCCCTGATCAAAAATTTCAAACCCTTTGAGATTTAGGATCTTAATTAATTTAAATATGCTAGAAAATTTAGGAAAAAAATTGGTCTGATTAAATACAAGCCGATATTGGAACATATATATGCTCCCCCTCAATTAATGAGGGATTCTGTTAGTGTCAGTTATGATGAGTTTATAAATGATTTAGAGTTTAACGAGAAACTCATGAAAAATTCATAAATTGACACATAACACTGATTACCACACTACTTATTGATGTACAAGATTATGTATGAGACAGGACCTGAAATGTTCAAACCAAAAGTGGCACAGTCATTTAGTCCATGTTAGCGATCTGTAGTCCGTCTCGATACTCTCCAGATGGAAGTTGTCTTAGCTTCCCCCGAACCATCAATCATTTCTTGAGTAGATGCAAATATTTCTTGCAAGCCGCATTAAGAAGACTTGATGTATAAAGCCTAAATATTCGAAGTACACAAATAATTCGAAACCATAACATCAAAGTCAATTAAGTCCCTGATGAGCATATTTCTCCTTACAAGATAGTGATGATATAAATTGAAACACCAAGGTTAGCTAAGTCTCGGATGTCACAATTATTCCCTCTAAATAGCCGAAATGATAACACTTGAGGCAACTAAGTCCTGAATGTCACATTTCTTCTTGCAAGACATTGACTATCTAAAGGAATCATCATACTTATCAAACCTATGTGTACCTCTTTGGTCAACAAATTCTACTCCTTTGAAAATGAGCTTAGTGATTAATTGATTGGGGAAATATTAATCGAATCAGTAACATATCTTCAACTTCAAGACTCCTAAAAACTACATAATTATTTCCAAACAAACCTAAGCCTTTTAAAACTATGAGGTGTTGGTAATATTGATCGAATGTAGTTTTAAGCTTAAGCTACTAATCTTGAAATTATATGTAAGCCCCTAAAGATATTAACTTATGACAACTGAAGCCCTTGGAGTTAAAATTAAATTAACTCCCCCCCAAATTATTATCCGTTAAGTTAAAACTTTTTCCATATAATTACCGTGACATGTTGAAGATAATTAGAAAATACTTTCTCCCCCTCGAACAAAGACCCCTATTCTATTGACAGATCTATTGTGTTTGTTCGAGTGGTCGAAATTTCTTGAGAATCTGTTTGTAGTGTCGAAAACTGATTCTGATTTGATTAGAACACTTTTCAAATGATTAACCCGAACTTGATTGATAAAATCAATATTTTTGAGAAAAATCGTTCGGGTTATAAAACTTATACTAATGGCAACCAAGGCCCTTCTAGTTGTAAATTAAAAGGAGCAAGTTCCTAATTGCCATATGAAGCATTCTAAATCCTAACATCTAAAGCCTCCTTTTCTGTTTACTCATTGATTATTCAGAAAGATCGTTTTGAAAGAATTATTAGCACATTTCTCCCCCTCAAACAATGTCTCGTATTCTATTTAAAGAGATGTAGACATTGTTTGAGTGATATAAAATTCTTTTAAAATATTTTTCTGATGAGAGACTGAGGTGACTGATTTAGTTTTGAAAGACAACACTTTTTCCACCATGGTTAACACAAATAATTTTTTGAAGAATCATAGAAGAAAAATTATTTGGTTAAAAAAAAGAAGACTTCTCTTCTTTATCAAGAAATAATGCACTGAAACGTACATTAAATCGAGGGTGCACGGATATAAAGTAACCCATGCCCGGGAGAACTTAATCACCCGTTGTTAGGAACAACCGTCTTTTTGGCGACGTGCTTTCCTCATTTTGAAAACCGAGTTGCATATCAGAAATAATAGCAAGCCATTTTTGACATGTTTTGAAAAACATTTGAAACTTCTGTTCGAACATTATTTACAGCACCGTGTCATTATTGAATGACATTTCTAACGCCGTAAATATTATCGATGCCAGAAGACATGTCATGAAAAACATATTTTTGGTATTTTCTGATTTTATATTTTTGTATTTGATTTTCTTGGTTTTATATTTTTGTGTTTTCTTTTTGTTTTAAACTATGTACAAAATATATTATTCAATTTAAGATGATGTTGACCTGAATACCGAAATGAAGATATCGTTCTGTTCGTTGTAGAAGTATGTAGTCAACATCTCTTAAACTTCCACCACCAAAGCTTTCGAGGCTCCTGAATTTTCGTCTGATCTTGAGCCTCCTCATTATGAAGCTTTAATGGCTTCCCCCCAAACCGACAATCATCTTATTGAGCAGATTCAAAGCTTTCTTACAAGCTTAGAATAATTAAGTGCACAACGGAATAAGTAGCACACCACATCAAATATTGCTGCCCTTTTTAAGAATAAGCATAGTGATTATCCGTTCGGGGGTATATTCAAATAGATCAGCAACGTATCCTCTCACGCTTAAATAATTCTTCTCATTTTTCTTCCCGCTGGAAGCTGAAGTAATGCATACCAAAAGTATCAAGAAAACTCTTCCCCTTGTAGTTGAAGTGATGCAATCAGTCTCATTATATGAAGTCCAAAAACCCGAAGTACGCACTCTATCCCATTAATGAAGTCGAAAACGTAGCATCAAAATCAATTAAGACCCGAATATGCACTTTTCTCCCTTCAGGAAATTGCAGATGAGAATTGCTACACCAAAGTCAACTAAGCCCCGAGTGTAAGCAATTTATCTCGTATGTAGTCGAAATGATAACACCAAGACAGTACCATAAAAACAACTAGGTACCGGATGTAGTCGAAATGACAACATCAAAATAGTACCATAAAAATCAAGTACGTCCTGGATGAACATGTTTAAATTGTTTCACCAAAGTTAACTAAGTCCCGAGTGAAAGCAATTTATCCCGTATGTAGTTGAAATGATAACACCAAGACAGTACCATAAAAACAGTTGAGTATCGGATGTGGTCGAAATGACAACACCAAAACAGTACCATAAAAAACTAAGTACCGGATGTAGTCAAAATGACAACACCAAAACAGTACCATAAAAATCAAGTACGTCCCGGATGAACACATTTCTTCGTGTAGGATACTGACTAACTGGAGGACTCACCATACAATTGTGTACCTCTTTTTATCATCAAAAACTATTTCTTACATCTCTTCCCCCACATTGTTGGAATAATACACCAAAAGCCACGAGTTAAAACACGGATTTTCTCTACGGTTATGATGTTAGTCTTCCTGGAATGACCTCAATTAAGAAAAGGACATGAAGTTCGTCACGTGTACTCGTTGTGCGTTCAGATGTATGTCTCTTTCCCCTTGCTGGTTTTGATACCTCAGAATCAGCAACACATTGTACGCACATATACTTAAAATCTTATGAGAAGAATGAAATTAGCTCAAATGTATCCCGTGAGAATCAACTGCTGATCAAATCTCTACTCATAAACTCTCTTTGACTATCTTTTTACCGACCTTTGTAGGCTATATGAAGTGACCACTGATGGAGTTAACCCGATATACCAAACTTGAAACTGAAGTAGAATTCCCCGTTCTTGTGACTTAAGCTTGCACTAATGTTGGAAGAACGGTGTAGAGAATTTGTGCTCCAAGCAAATCTCTAAGTACTCAATACCCCACCAAAGTATGAGACTTTCATCACCTCTTGCGATTGTCCACAACGTCTTCAGCGTGTGACACTGAGTACTACAACGTAACTCCTTTAAGTGATAGTTATCCAGGTCTTCAACCATCCACCCCGACTTCTGGAAACTAGATAACCCAAGTCTTCAACTTAAATCTTAAGCTCGAGCAAGTTATCATTGAAATCATGCATCCAACCAACCCCGACTTCAAGATAAAATAAGTACACGCCCTCGTGAAATCCAACTTCAATCACAAATAAGTGATACCCGATCAACTCCGTAGTCACTTAGAAAAATTAATACCAAATCTAGCCATTACAAATTAAATTCCATGATTCTTAATAGGCGTCGATCCCGGTCTCGTCACTTACAAAATCGTCTTGTCACTTTGTCATTTTAAACCACAACAATTTAACCATAAGAGCGGCCGTCTAAGTAATAAACCTGGACTCTTATACTTTTCCTGTCACGGTATTGTTTTACTACTCGGCATAATCCGATAACACGACTTAACCAATAATACCGAAAACTAGTCCAAAATTAAATAATCATGAAGTCACACACCCCAATTTTCGGTAAATTCTAATTCCAACCTAAAAAAATGTGATAGCAACACACGGCCTATATGTTTCATTCTTAAGAGCTGGCCCAACTTAATTTAGGTAAAAATACGGCCCGTATGTAGTAATCAAACGAGCCAGCCCAATCTATAACATTAATACTCGGCATGCTAAACCAATTTTCCCAACCCTAATATTTAGGGTATTTAATACCACTAACCCTAATAATCATACACAGTTACTCTAATCACAAACTCCTCAATTCATCCACCCCCATTTCTCATTTCTTCCAAAAACATATTTAGTCCCATCATCTCTTCCACACGATGCCTACCATCTTCTTATCTTTTGGTTCACTCTAAATAATAAAAGAAAAACACAGGCACATATCCATCTCTCCAGTCTCCATAAGATAATACTCAACCCACTCATCTCATATCAATTACATCCTATAAAATGAAATGACCACCTTATAATATTACTGCTCAATAGCCATTCAATCCACACAAGTATTCAAGATAAGAACAAGTTTTCAAGGCTTCAAGATCCTTTGGATGGTCTCGGGTAGGTGTATTGCTTGTTTTCTTTAATGTTTTACAATCGAAACACAGAGATGATTATAACATAGTTGTTATAAATCATTTCTTTATTTTCGTATATTGATTGAGGTTTTTCATCCTTCACAGATCGATGATGATTATTTCATTCGTGTAATGGATCTTTTAAGGTCATGGAATTAATATAACATACGAATGAAAGAAACTGAGATTTTGCTGTTTCATTGTTTCGAGTCATGTGAGATGGATTGGTTAGAGTTGATGTTTGTTGAGATGAATTGTGACAATAGGTTTTAGGTTTAGATTGGATTTATGATGGTGGATTTGTTGAGGCTGTGATTGTGACGATGAGTTGGCTGTGGTGGTATTATAATTGGATTTTGACTGTGTTGTTTATTGAATCTGAGTTGTTGTAGTTTGTTGATTGATTATTGAAGTGTGGCTGTGATTTTTGTTGATCTTGTTTGGTTTATGTTAATGGTATTAATTGAGTTGATCAGTTCTTTGTCTATCCTTTCTTTTCATTTGGACCATAACTCGATTAATACAGGTTTGGTCAATGTAAAGCAAATCTCAACACACAAAACGCAATCCTTTTCTTGCTAGTCAAAACGCAGTCTGGTGTTATAAACAAAACACAAGCTTGAACTTTGATAAAACGCAAGATCTGTTGAGATTTGAGCAGCATAACGTTTAGATTTGCTATATAAAGGGTCTTCAATGAGGCAAAACGCAGTAGCAAATCTCAACCTGTAGACAAAACTCAATAGCAAACCACATGTCACTTTCAACCAAGTACACCCGTCGTTATCGTACCGGTTTGTCTCTATTCCACAAATGGAAAACAACTAAAACGCAACAATGAGATCTAGGCAAAACACAGCCAAGAATTACCCTTTAATACACAAACCGCAACCAAGAACAACTCTTCAATCTTTCCTTTTCGTACTTGTACCTTTTCCTGAATCTTCAGAGTTTGACACCATCATAAGCCACAACAAGAACCATGACCAGATCTGAATGTTTGGTAAGTTTTGGAAAATGAAACCAAAACAACTTAACCAAAAACATGAGAAAAATTAGCAGATTCGAGCAACAACACAAGAAAATAATTCGTGGCTTTTTCTTCATAATAAGCCCACGAAATTAAGCCTAAACAAACAGACATAATCTGTTGTAAATCTCAAACACAGCACACGAATACGATTGAACAGAAGTGACAAATTTAAACATAAAGAAAATGGACAGATCCGTGACGTACTAGAGACCAATTGGATCATACAACATGCAAGCCGACCCAAGAACGCAACCTAGGCTCTGATACCAATTGTTAGATACAAATAATCATAGATTCAGTGGTCTAGGTGAATCAAACCATATGATAGTCATGATTTTAGAGAGAGGGAGTAGAGGGAGAGAATGTAACAAAAAGCACATTTCTCTAGAGAGAGAAAGTGTGTGTGTAATAAGTGAAAAATGAGAGTATTACAAGTCTCAACCCCTCCATGAAAGTTATGGAGGGGTATTTATAGCCCATACTCAACTAAACTATGCACTATTGGCTAATCTAGTCCCTGCGTATGAACTATATAAAAACTACGGTAATTCTGTAATATCGTCACATAAAATGAAATCCTAACATAACCAACATGCGAAAAGCTAACCAACCTGCGAAACTGTAAACGAAACTACGAAACTGCAATCGAAACTGTGATATGACAAGGACTGTGTGACAGCCACCAAACCTATGATATCACAAGTTCACTAAACCCATAACCTGTGATACAACACGAACTGCACTGAACCGATCCCACAGAACCTGAGAAACTACCACAAAACACAGTCTTGTGATATTAAACAGACAATGACCCAGTCTGTGATACCACCAACAAGTACTACTAATAACAATTAACAACACAACAACAGTTGCAGAGATACAAAGCAGTTGCAGAGATAACAATAAACAACACAACTGCTGCTACGAAACACAACTGCTTTTTACGAGTGAGTGACCAGCAGCTGCTCGAAACCGATATACCAATAAACAACACAACAGCAGTTGCAGAGATACAAAGTGTAGCCTATTACAAAGAAGCAACTAGGGCCCAAACAACACGAAACCCAAAACCTGTTATGAGGAAACAAACAGCTCGAAACCGAGAAGGACCCGAACAACTCGAAACCCAGAGCCTGGTATGAAACCCAGGACCTGAACAAACGGCTCGAAACCAAGAAGCAACCCACTACTGAGATGTAACCTGGGACGAAGAACCGATCAAGATCGAATAATTCAAAACCAAGGAACTAGTACGGTGAAACAAGATGTTCGAATCCTATAAAAAATATCCCACAACAATGATATAAACACAATAAAAAAAAGAATGAAACTGGAAGGAAACATAAAATAAACCAACCAAAGAAGAGAATAAAGATCTTTTAGTGTCCCTAAGCCAACTGAGATTGTTGAAGTAGACAAAATTGAGATTGGTGAAGGAGACGAAACGGGATCGAGAAGATCGCCCACAGTTAAAGCAAAACCGTATTTTCGCGTACGAAACACACCGAAGATACGTCACCATTTCCTTCGGGACAATGTCCAAAAGGCAACATCTCCATCGAAAAGGTTGCAAATGAAGATAACATCGCCGACATTCTTTCTTTACCCCTAAAGCGTAAATCGCTAAATTATCTTTGTCAAGGTTTAGGAACGATGGAACACAGTTCATAAATCGTTCTCTTCTTTTCTTCTAGTTTTGATTCTAGTCCATGTTCCATTCCGTGTCGTGACAACTTAACTACTTCATCCGAAGTACTTTAAGTATTTTTAATTAGCGAAATGCAAATTAAAATGTCACTCTGTAACACCCCCAAATGGGGTCGCAGCAAATTATGGGTTGGGGGTGGTACTTCACAGATCAATAGCACAAGATATATAAGAACGACCTTTAAAAGTGTCATTTAAAACCGATACATTGGATTTAGCAAAATGTTTGATACAAAAGCCCGAAGCTTTACTTATTCGTTGTTAAATTATACAAAGATTCTAGTTCATAACAAATGCTTCTCCAAAATGTAATGCAACCAAATCTTTAATGCAAATGACTTCCAAAATAACGACCACCAATGTATCCTTTGCACCTCGTGCCTTATTGACCTCCTGAGAAAAACATGCTTTAAAACGTCAACAATAATGTTGGTGAATTCATAGGTTTGTGAATTATATAAGTGTAGGACCGCAAGATTCCCCCGTGATAATACATTAAATGTAAACATCACAAAAATGTAATTACGTTTCCCTAAGCTCATGACACTGAAGCTCGACATAAATGAATTGCAATATAAATTGCCTACATTGCCCATGATGATGTTCTAACCCAGAACATCCCAAATCCGACATGGTATACGTTCGTTGGCTCGGTAGTTTCGACACCAGTGATAGCTAATCACCCGAACGGGGGCGTCACCCCCAAATAGATCTATTTATAACATTCGCGCTCACCCTCCAAGTGATTTACAGTTCATGATAGTGGGCACATTGGGTTATCGCTACTTAGGCAAACACGTAATCAGTTTAAATATGAAATGTTCACTTGCGTCCAATTATAAAACAAAGCATGTTCTCACCCCAAAACTTATAAATCATTATAAAATGTAAAACGTGGGGCTATGAACTCACCTCGAGTGGATGAGTTTAACAATGTAAATCACAACAGAAAATGCGTCACAATTACGCCCGAATGCAACCTAATCAATTATAGGTCGTATGAGTACTAAGTACTTTGAATAACTACTACCATATATAATTCTATATAGCTACATCACCATCTAATTGAGTTTGTGAAATAATATTTAAATTGCTTTTGATAAATATTATCCGTGTGTTTGTTCTCGTATCATCGAATAAATAATTCAATTGTCTTTGTAAATAATATTCTATTAAGTTTTAGTCATGTATAATATTATACTAAAATGATTCTAAAATCGTTTCGCAAAAATTTATATTAAAACGAACCAACACTATTCACGTCAGGAAATAGAGCACAAAGTATAAAATAGTGCGTATCTTTCTCGTTTTAAGCCCGTTTCTTACGTTTCTTATGTCCACGCTTTCGTATTAAGACGAGTTATCAAAATTTTACATTTACATATTTTTAGTCCTCTGGTGAACAGATGGTTTTACTGTTCATAAACAGTTTATAAATTTTTTTTTATAAAATTTAGTTATCGTAAACCCGTAATTGTCGTATTTTACTCGTTTTAGCTCAGTTTTTAGTGATTCTTTTGAGCCGTCTTTGTATTAATTGTTCTTTAATTATTAATGATGTTTTCAAATATTCTTGTTTGAGAGAACAGTAACTTTTATAAAAAATAGTTTTATAAAGTATTTAGTTGTCGTAAAACTCGCGTTACATTAAACTCTTCGTTATTAATCCAAAAATTATGATTCTTACTTGTTCTGAAACCCCAAATTTATGTACTATCTGAGAAAAATTAATAAACCTTATATATCAGAAGTATTTTTAATTGTTTTATAAAATTTTCTTTTATAACGCGTTTATTAACGTATAACTCGTAAACTAGGTATCTTCTTCGTTATTAATCCTTTTTTGAAATTCCTTACATGTCCGAATCCTTTTAAGAAGTAGTATTTTATAAATATACAAAATAAATAAGTTATTTTTCGAATGCAAACAAACAACGTTTAAAGTTTTTAAAAACATGTTTTTAACTTAGTTTTGTACTTTTTAAGCTTTATACACCTTGTTACAAGTCTATTAGAATGCTTATTATCACATGTTTACATATTTAAGTCCTCTAGTCATCTTTGGTCCAATATTATCCAAGATAACATGATCCAATGTGTTTAACACTTTTTTATCCATGAAGCTTTCAAAGATACTTTTTTGTTAATTGTTTACTATTCTTTTTATACATTAACCCTACACTCTTTTGTACATTACTTATACTCCATTATAACATGATTAGAACATTTATACAACATATATAAAAGTGTATAAAGCCATGATCACAAGTAAAAATCCATTTTACAAGTTAAAACATTTCCTAAATGGTGATTAACTACATAGAACATATATATGCATAAAATCATAAATGTAAAGGCATAAAGAGTTTTAGATGACTTTAATATGATGTGTGGTGATGGACAACAAGAGATAAACTCTTGTTTAGCAACCAAACCCTAACTTGCAAGACTTGAAAACCCTAAAAACCAATGAAACCCTAATCTTGCTTCTTGCTTAATTAACCCTTGTAAACCTTAAACCAAACCTTCAAATCACCTTAGGTTATCTTAGATATCATGTAGGAATGTGTGTAAATGTTACAATTAAAATTTTGTATGGATTTGGTATGTTATTGAGTTGAGCCGTGGGTTGGAGGAGGAAAAGAGAGAAAAGAGAGTGTTTTTCACTATGAAAAATGATAAGTGTATGTTATCTTTCCTAGTGCAAGACTTATATGATACAAGGACTAGTCAAATGTGGTATAAGAAGTCCAAGACAAGATCATGGGAAGTCTTATGGTCAAGGCATGGTCTTTTCTTGTAAAAGTCTTAAGGTTTAATTAGTTGTTGAATGTACATAGCAAGTTGCAAGATTTTGTGATATTTCTCTTGGTCTATCACACCAAATCCGGCCATAGTATCATATATATGATGATATTTAGTAAATTTTGGGTATTGGGTACAATTGTGGGTATTTGTTGAAGCGTAGAAAAGTTTTGGTGGTTCCGGGTATGCCTAAACGTATTTTATCGCGAAACGTAAACACTTTACGCAACCAATAAAAATAAAATGAACAAAGTTAATAATTATCCTCAAAATAATTACTTAACACTTTCTTGATGTAAACATTTAATTGTTTGATGCCCGTTTACATTGAACGATAATTTTTAGCTTACGCGATTTAACTTAACGATTACGATTTAAAAGCAAACGCGTACAATACTAAAAATAATTAGTGAATTTATTGATGTCGTAAATGACCCTAAAACACGGGGTGTTATACACTCTTTTAGAAAAATTCGTCAATTTCCCTAAACATCCCTCCTGTTGGCGGTCCGGCGGCCCCCAGATCTATTCTGGCCCCTAGATAGATCTAGGACCGCCGGCAGTAGCTTGTAATACCATTCATTTTTTTATATAACCTAACACTTCCTCTCTTCTACTACGAGTTGACGTCTACTCCACACCCAAACCTATACCTAATATCTCTCTATAGATCAATGAATCATCCTCATATCCCAACACTCATAAGCATTGCTGCTTATGTTTTCAAGAGTCAAGTGAATTTCATAATGAAATGCATCTCATTATCAAACACAATCTTTACAATCGATAGACTTACAATCCATCACTTCCTAATAAATCCCCTCACATACAAACCTTGGTCCTCACATCTCGCATACGTCTTGTCTTAAATTCATAGACGACTCTTCTCACTTCTATACATTTCTTCTCTCTTTTAATAGTCTTGTTACTATTAGAATTCCTCTTATATCTCTTAACAACTTAATTATTTCATCCGAAATATTTAAGTAAGTTGCGAAATGCAAATGTCACTCCTTCGCAAAACTTTTCACTTTCTAGAAAGTGAAGAACATAAAGAAGATATTCAATATTCAAGTGTTATTGAGTCACCACATTGTTGAGTCTCTCATTATTCTTCCACCATGAAAGAACTACCACCTCATTTCACATCCGACTTTGTTCCTCAACATTGTCAACCAAAAAAACACCAAACAAAACGTTAAATTCCCAATCATCCACCTTTGTCTTGATAGGATCATATGCACATCAATTGTTAGTGCAAATGATATATCAATATTTTCTATCAACCTCTCGTCAACACGTTCCTTATTTAGTATCGCTCATCCTTTCCCACTTCTCGGCTCTATGGAATCATTTTCATTCACATCCAAGAGCACATCGTCTCCATCCTCGTCTTATTTTTCTTTTTATCCTTTTAAAGTATATATTTTTTTGACATATTTCGCCAAGATATTAAATGTCATTCGTCTACTTTTAAAAGGTCATTTTCATAATATTTTTGTGTCAATCAATAAACGAATCCCATTCTCGTTTATTAAAAGTCGGTCTAATCTTTGTCCTTAAACATATGTCTTGAGTCTTTTAATTATATCATTTAGATTGTTGATTTTAAAACAATGATTGCATGTGTCTAGCTTCTAACTTTCTCTTAAAGTGTCATACTTTAGAATACTAACACCTAAAATGCATGTCTAGTCTCCCAATAATATCTTGCTATATATACATATATATGTGCACTTGTCTACTAACTTTGTTTTGTAGCACACATCCATATCTTAATTTCTTGGTGCCCCAAACAAGGGGGAGCTTACACCGAGGGGGAGCACTTACAAGCGTCCTACTCATTTAAATTGTATTCATTGAATGTCTTGAGTTTTGATGGTAATTTATTTGATCCATGGATCCGCTAGAGTCCCTTTTCAAGGAATGTAATTACCATAAGGATGTAATAAGCAAGGGGGAGCTAGGAGATATGTGGTTAAATAACATGGATTTGGTTAAACCGTGATGATAAAAGACTTCACTGGGATGATGCAAGCTCACCTTTTTAGAAAGACAGGATTGGGGATTGTCAAATACGATGAAGGGTTTATTCATACTCCATATACCTCACCTCCTCCACTTCAAAACCGCCTCAACCTTATTTCTCACATTCCTCTAACCTATATACTTGGATCACCTACCTCTTCCTCATTCATTCAACCTACACAATCGAAGTACCTAACTTCTTCTTTTGCCTACTTCTCACCTCTCATGACCTTTTCTAAACTATCCAAGAAACACACAATCACCTTCACCTTTATTTTTCATATCTTCTCCTTAAACGTATATACCCGAAGCACATACCATGTTCTTATATCTTCTTCTCATATCCACATAATACCTTTTTGCTTCGACAAAAGGAGGAGAAGAGAGTGTAAACGAGTAACTTTTAAACTTTACTATGTGCTATAGTTTACATATTTTGTCATCATCAAAAAGGGGGAGATTGTTAGTGCAAATATTATGATATTTAATCTATACGATCTCTTTATGTTTTGGTGATGACAAACATGTGACTTGTAATACGTAACGTAAAGTGCGCAAGTTACTCGTAATCACAAATCATCAATGCATACATGCATCAACATCTCTCGACGTCTCAAGTATGCATCAAGACGGACATTGGTTTACACCCGACGTAAATCACATAAGGTATGTACAAACAAGCATTAAACTTGTAGGATGATCAAAGAAATAAGTTTTTGTCTTAAACTTTACATTTTTATAAATGTAACAAAATATTTTTTTTTCAAAACTTAATTAGACAAATTATTTTTGAATTATAAAGAAATGTTTTATGTGGTAATTATTTCAAAATTCAAAATCTGGTTCTTTTCCCCCCAAAACATGTTACACTTTTACCAGACAAGTTTGTCACCACAAAAAGACAAAAACAGGAGCGTCTGTCGGGGCGGCCCCCTTAAATACGGCGGTCCCCTCGGCGGCCCCCTAATATATCTGGGACCGCCGTTTCCTGACAGGCTATTTTTCAGCTCCTATAAATAGTGGGTCACCTCCAACTATTTTTAGAACCCTTTTGCACGATTTTCTTTCAGTTCATTCTCTCTTTAGATCTCACTAAATCTCTCTAAACCTTTGATCATTTAACTTGTTTAATCTTGTTTAAATGTGATTCAATCTTCTATCCTTTCCTTCTCTCCTCAAGTGCAAGAGAAGAACTTCGGTCATCTTCAAGATCCGAAGTTATATAGTCTAGTTAGTCCGTTTGTAACATTTGTTACATATAGATCGAGTCCATGTATTACAATCTTTAGTAGTGTGTAGATCCAAATGATGTATATATTTGGATGGGTTGATTGTGGGTTGGTTAGCACATTTAGCTTAGTGTCAGAAAATAATGTAAGCGACGCGGTTTATGTGTTTAGGCCATAAAACACGAGGTTTGTTATGTTGGGCCATAAAACATAACGGGTTTGGTTGTACCCGAAGAAGAACTCGACATCTAGCTTAGTGTCAGAAAATAATATAAGCATTGGTATAAGGTTTTCTCCGCCGAAAGGGAGCTTGTTGATTAGTGAAGTAACTCTCAAGTGGAATACTCATACTCGGGGATTGGAGTAGGGCGAAGAGGAGCTTCGTGACCTAACCACTATAAATCACCGTGTTGGTTTGCATTTTTTTTACCTTTCACTTTACTTATTTCTTTACATTTACCGATTTACTTTTATACTTGCATTGTGCTTATGATTGTGTGAATGGTTGTGTATATATTGTTAGTTAAGGTTAAGTACTAATTTGTAGTTAATATTGTGGTTGAGTTTGTATTATTAAGATATGTGCTAGTTGTTGTAAAACCTATTATCGATACTTCTCATATTACGTCTAACTTGATTGGCGATTTGAAACTAAAGATTTAAAGTTTTTAAATAGAAACGTATTCACCCCCCCTCTACGGTTTCCACAAATAGACTTACGCATATGGTTAGAAAGCACAACCCAAGCATCATTAACCAGGTCAAACGCTTGTTGCGAATACGAAAACCGGTTTTCGTTGGGGTTTAAGAGAATCCCAAGGCGTTGGTATTGGTTGGCGATAAGTTGAGCATCTTGAACAAACTGATTGACTTGAAGGATAAAGTAATAGTCAGGTTGTTGAGTGTTGTTATTTGTGATTATTTGTTTTTCTGCTGCGATGAGTGTGTTGATGATTGCTAAGATTTGGTTAGCGGATTGGAGCCTGGGGTCGAATTCGCGTGCTCGGATAGCGAATGTTTTCGATATCACATAAACGTTTCGCTCACTGGGAAAGGTGGACTAGTTAGATATGGCATAAAAAAAGTCAACTCATTTTGATCTGAGTGGATGTAGAGAAGACAAGGGTAATATAGTTATTTTATGGTAATATTGGTGATATCTAACAAAATTTGAAAGTTCGTGGGTGTAGTGAGTACGCAAAAAGGTAAGTTGGTTATTACGGTACAAATGAGAAAGTAGGTTGGTAATAAATGACCTTTATATCTTATATTTATTTTACAAATTGTGATGAAAAGGTTGGATTACTTGATTGTGGTGAAAAGTTGCATTAAAAGATGGTACAATATGCATTATATGTTAGATTACTTAATTTTTTAGGTATTAATGGATGATACAATATGCATAAATAGTTGTAATATTTAATTTTTTTTATTAATGAGGAGAGAGATGTGTGCTAGAAATATTTTTTTTATCAAAAGTTGTACAATAGGCATAAATAGTTGTATTACCTAATTTTTGACATTTAATGAGAAGAGAGTGTATGCATAAATAGTTGTAATATTTGATTTTTTTCATTCAATGAAGAGAGAGATGTGTGTCTGAATATTTTTTTGCATCAAAGTTTATACAATAGACATACATAGTTGTATTATTTAATTTTTGGCATTTAATAACGAGAGATTGTCTAATTTGCTTTATATATAGTATAGATATAGTATAGATATAGATAGATATAGATAGATAGATGTTATAAAAACATAAATGTTTTGCTATTTGTAATATAAATAGGGTTGTTAACGAACTGAACGATTAGTGAACATTTCATGACCGTTCGGTTATAGGTTCGTTTATTTATTAAACGAACGAACATGGACAACATTTTACGTTCGTTTAGTTAAATGAACAAACATGAACAAAAGTCATGTTCGTTCATTTATGTTCGTGAACGTCCGATTATTCGTTCGTTTATGATCATATATTTGTTTATGTTCGCCTATTATATCTTTTTATTAAATAGTTTTAAAATTGCTTTACTTAAACAAAACAACACTTATAAAGCACAATATGCTGTATATTTTTGTAAAGTTTATATTTATTTTTCTACGTTCATTTATGTTCGTTTAGTGTCTTAATAAACGAACGTGAACAACCTTATTTCTTAATAAACGAACTAAACAAGAAAATTCGTTCGTTTAAGTGATCGTGTTCGTTTATTTGTCCGACTAAAATTAAACGAACCAACATGAACAAAGCTTCGTTCGTATTCGTCCGTTACAGCCCTAGACATAAATGTTATTATGGTCATTTTAAAAGTAGAAAACATTTATTTATAGAATTTCTTAAATGGAAAATTTGAATTTTATAAAACGAGCGCCCCAATAGCATTTTAACACACACAAACACACCAAACTCGTGCTACCTTTCACAATTCCGATCATCACCAACCATCTATCTCAATGCCTCTTAATCAACTGCATGTCACTAAATCATCTTTAATATTTCTTTTTAAACCTCGAAAAGCCGTTACGATTGCACTCGTGTTATTATTAATTGTAGCAATGACGATGGCTCAGACTTCGTTTGGCGATGATGATGATCGAGTTTACTCGATACAAGTTGTTAATGACTTCCCTCATGATCCTTCTGCTTTCACTCAGGTCTTTTTTTTTTAAAGTTTAAATTTGACAAGAAAAGTTTTAAGACTAGTTAATTTTTTTGTTTCTAGTATCTTGCAATGGTTGGGCAGTCGACTACCTTGTAGCTTGTCGGCCTAGGCAGGAAGTAACGGTAGAGTAATCGGATTGGAATTTTTATATTTACATCTCAAAATTATATGTATGACATGTTGATAGGCCCATAGTGTTGTTCATATGACCATAAAAACCTGTTTACAAATATTAACACAACTGTTCAACCAAGTTTTGGCCAAGTTTATCCGAGTTAATCCCAAGTTTAAACTAAGTGTCGACCTAGATTAATCGAGTTTTGACCTTTTAGTGAGTGATTGACGATGAACCCGTCATTCACCTTGTAGCGAGTAATTGACGATTACTCGGCCTTGTAACCCGTGTTTTAAAATTTATTGTTATAAATGGGATATATAAGACCAGCCGTAATAAGCCCTCCAAGACTTGGTCTTCGTCCTTGCTGGCAAAATAGCACACGTGCTACCTTACTACACTCACCCATGAAAGACGCGTCTTCAATCAAATAAGACGACCAAGTCTTGGAGGTTTGTTGTGTGTGTGTTTATTAAATGGTTTTTGTGTGTTATGTTTTTGGTGGTGAAGTTGGTTGTAGAGAGAGGTTGCTGATGTGACGCTGAGGTGAATGCGGTCTTGAGGTTTCCTTATTACACCCAACCTAATAGTCGTTTTTGGTTATATCTTGAACTTATGTTAGTTTTTATGAGTGAAAAAGTAGTGGATACCCTACCTTAAGCACATTTGGTATTAAATGTCACATTTCTTGGCAATCTTCCTTAATTTGAACTTTAAGAACTAAATTGAACATCTGAGTCAAGTAACGGGCATGTGATAAGTGTTTGATATAAATGGTTCGCTTTGTTTCAGGGGCTTTTATATGGAGGGAGCAACACCTTATTCGAGTCAACTGGACTTAATGGACAGGTAAGTATTCCTTCCTTTACAATGTGTATTCTGCTCTGGTAAATGCATATATAAAACATTAATATATGATAATTTTGCGTTATCAATCAATAGTTTTGCATCATAATATGATTTACGTACAGAAGCGTTTGGTTCTCATATCTTGTTTTATAACGTTATTTGGCGTTAGCTTTGTTTATTGACTGAACACTATTTTGTACAGTCATCGGTTCGGAAAGTGAATCTTCAGACTGCAAAGGTACAAGCTTATTATTTTCTAATTATCAGCCTTTCCCAAAGTATTTACTAGTATTACTTTGTATATCGATAATCGTAATTACAGTGAACATGCTATATTTTTAAATTTTAACTAGGCTTTTATATTTGACGTATTTGTGTGATAAAGGCTAAAAATAATGGTTCCTTTTTTTTTAGAAAATAAAATAAAATCTGCTGGTATGACATTCGAATCTTGATGTTGGCACTGTTTTCTTTCTGACAGATAGAAGCCCTGCATAAAATGGATGATTCTGAATTTGGGGAGGGTTTGACTCTTTTGGGTGACAGGTCAGTTTACTCTTGTTATGCAGTTTGAATATGCTATCTGTTCTAGTGAGTCCGTTAACAGTTTGAGTACCATCGAGGCTTCGAATATATTATAAATATTTAATACTCCGTACTTCAACACTTGTTGTGTACCATCTAGTTACAAGAATCATTTACAATATTCACGATTGCATCGTCCATTGTTGACTGTCTTGTGTCTACATAGTGTAATGTAAGTTCCTTCTGATAATCACTAGGCACTTTCATTAGCTATAAGCCATCAGTCATCTAGTTATATCTATGCTTTGTGCTATGTGAGATTATCTAGTTGTGATACTCGATGTATGGTTTAAGCTTGTAGTATCTGCCTATACAGTGATTATTAAACATGCTTCGTCGCTCATCTATATTCACTGACATGTGCTTGATAGAAATTTTGTATTGCTAATGCAGAACTATATCTGTTTCTGTAGGTTGTATCAACTAACTTGGCAGCAGAAAACAGGTTTCATATATGACAAACACAATTTTAGCAAAGTAAGTATTTAACTTTATCGAATCATTTGTGTTTCATTTGATGCTACCTTAAAAAGTGCTTTTGTTTCAGTACTAAAGTATAAAGTATATATGTTATCAAATGCTGCAGTTTGAGACATTTACTCATCATATGCACGATGGCTGGGGATTTGCAACTGATGGAAAAGTACTGTTTGGAAGTGATGGATCCTCATCCCTTTATCAAATTGACCCGCAAACGATGAAAGGTTTGTATTATTAAGTTGCTATTGTAATAGTTTCTTAGACCCTGTTTGGTGTGTGGTCATTGTGATGACTTTCGTATCATTGTTCTGTTGTGTTATGTAGTTATAGCAGAGCAAGTTATTAAGTATAACGATCTCGAAGTACATAATCTCAATGAATTAGAGTACATAAACAACGAAGTTTGGGCAAACATTTGGATGGTATGTTTCTCTGCTCTAACACTTGTTTACTTAAGTTTCTTTTGATGTTTTATCATCTTATTATGACCCAATGTCCATTATGTGTATTTTGAACAAGTAATTGTAAAAGGTGATTTGTACACAACCAAAATCGACTTGCACACGATAAGAAAAGATGAAAAAAGGGAGGGTACTATTATTAAAATCAAAATACTTGTGGGCAAATACATCTCGGTTGAGTACAAATCCCTTTCTAATTATAATTTTGTGACTTGTTACATTTCGGTTGAGTATAAAAAACTTATTTATCTTTTAACTGAGAATAAACGTACAGAACAAACAAGCAAGCTCAAGCCACAGTAACAAGTTTTTTATTTACCTAAATTTCTAGGTGCAATTTTCATTATGATGGTTAACATTTTCATTTTCTGGGACCCATGTAAATGGAATTAACGCAACTAAGTACATGATTTCACCTGATTTTTGGTTTAGCTTAATTATAATTGTATTCACGTTTAGCTACATTTAGTACAACTTACCATCCTTAATTACATTTTAAGTTTAAACGTTCTTACTTCACAGAGTGACTGCATAGTTAGAATCTCACCAACAGATGGAAATGTGACGGGATGGGTTCTCCTCCCTGAATTACGGTAATGCTCTCTGTTGCTTATCTCCCCGTTGTGCCTTTAGCGTTTCCTTTTCAGTTTAGCTGACCATATCTTTTACATTTATTCTCATTTTTTAGAAAAGGACTGATAGACGCTGGCTACAATGTAAGTATATGTTCGTGAACTAGTAAATAGTTTCCACTTTATTTTATCTAGAGGTGGCATCTTTTAAATACTTACCAATTGGTCTATTCGGGTTATGAGCCAATCTTATATCTGTGACGGGTTAGATAAAAATAGCTAAAAATGGATCAAATGGGTCGACCTCATCCGATGTGACATACACACAGTAGCTATTTATCTTTTAAAAAATGATTGTTGAAGTAGTGAACTTTTGTAATCCTATGTGACACATACAATAGCTACCTATATAAGAATTAGAAATTCTGAATAAAAAGTGCTTCCCATCAACCCAACCCGACCTCCTCCTTTTTGTCCCATGGCCCAATCTACTCGTTTTCCACCTCTCATTCGGCCACTCTAGAAGATTTTTTTAACTAAACTCTGTTCCATTTTTACTCATAAAGTATATCGTGTTGCAGATTGATGTCTTGAATGGAATAGCATGGGATGCGGACAACAAAAGAATATTTGGTTAGTTTTTGCCATTTCACATGTGCAATGAGCTGTATATTTGTAAAATATGTGTATGCACAACCTCATGGCCTATTGATGTAAATTAAAATGAGCAGGAGTAGTCCTCCAATGTAGTTTTAAGGGTTGTTTGGATGTGGATAGAGGTAGAAATGAGACATTCATGCGGGCTCCGTTACATATTAAAATAGGCTCGGGTAAAAATGGGTACATTTTGGTAAGGAGCAGAACAGGCCGGTTCAGGAAGGGTTGACTTGAAACTAGGATTTTGACTGAAGGGTAGACTGATTTTTCTTGAACTGCAGTTTATGATAGTTATTGAGTTTGCCAAATACGATTACGGAGATCATGTAATTTTGACTTTATGAAGCTTTTAATGTGATTATTCCGACTTCAAGAATAAGAAAGATTAAAATTATTCAAAATGTCAACTTCAAGTTGTAAGATAATTTTACACTTACTCTCAAAAATAAGTTTTTTGACGTAAACTTCTTTGTTTTATTATTTCTGATCTATATCCAGAATGATAACTAGAAACAGTTTGCTATACACTACTAAGTACTAAGCCGAGTTGTAAATATTGGTTTTGCAGCAAAGCCAAAATACCCATAGCACTAGCAGTATAGAAATGTGGTTAGCTATTTCGAATCACTTCTGGTAAAAAGTGTTATGTATTTATATCAGCTACTTAGCAAATTATTATTTTTTTCTGCAGTGACTGGAAAATTATGGCCGAAGCTGTACGAGATAACGCTGCATCTACAAAGGAAACCTTTGCGGTCTTCCATTGAAAATATGTGCTTGAGCAGTCCTGCTGTATTGCTAAGTCATGAAGTATGAATATATAGATGAAAAACGTAATATGTCAAGAAGATCTGTGTATCATTTGGTGTTACTTCAAGTTAATAACAAATATATCTATAATTATATTCCAAAAGGTTCAGATGAATACAATCTTTAGTTTTCTTCCCAACCTCTTGTAAAACACCTATGAATTTTCAGTTTGAAAAGATTCATTAATACTATACTTGATCAAGTAAGCATAGTATCAACTTGACATGAGTGTAATCTTCTTTAATTTCATTATCGGCATTAGCCAAATATTTACACATAGATACATGGCTATGACGATCTTGAAGTTGGAATATAGTTGTTAAAGTCGTACAAGTCAAGTGAAATTACACCTAATTTTTTGGAATATAGTTGTTACGAGCTTGGTAGAACTTGTTATTACATCTTTGCACAACAGTTGACTCGCAGGTTACTCATACTAGTGATCTAGCCATGGAGGTTATTAATCGGTACCTCTCAAAATTCGGGTTTGGGTAAAAATGGTTAATTTTTTGTACAGGTCTGAACAAGCAGGTCCCGGGTAAGCTTGACCCAGAACACTTTTTATTCAAAAGTTTTCAGTTTTAATATTGTGTCATATGATTCCATAATTTAGTTATTTCAAATATTTGAAATAAAAATGACATAGAGGGTTTTTGCATTTAAAATACACGATTATACACACCTGCTCAACTTTCATTAGAGGTAAATAGCCACAACATTACAATAGCGTAAAATGTTCAAACTGTAAATGGCTTATCATTTTTTTGTCAAAATATGCATATTTTAATATCTGGAAACATTCTTTACATGAAAATTGAATAAACTACTTGTGAAATTTGTTTTGGCTGCAGTGAACGGAAATTTCTGGCCCGAGCTCTATGAGATGAAGCTGCATCCAAAAAGCGAACCTTTGTGTTCTTCCACTGAAAAATTGTGGTTGCCCGGTACTGCAGCTAATTTAATCAGCTCATGAATATGAAATGTAGATGATACGTCAGGAAGATCATGTGCATCGTATGATGGTGGTACTAATTAACAAAATAAACCTATTTTTAGATCCCAAATGGTTCAAAAGAACTAACTTTGTTTTCTCTCAAACCGTAATATGACAACCACCTTTCTAAACAATCTTAAGAAGGTTAGTTGAAAGCATTCCTAAAACTTTCTATGATCGGACAAATCCAATTTGATCTCGATATGAGTATACACACTTGCTTTACTTTCAAAATTGCCATTAGGCAAAGTCTAAACATTGCTATAACAACATTTTCTTAATATTTGTTGAGAGATTGCAAATAGTCTTTTAATTTATGTAAAAGCTTGAACATTTACAGAAAATCATGCATTCTATTACCAAAACATTATGATTGAACATGTGTAAGAATCTAGAGGACCTTGTGTAAGCACAGATAAGTGGCATGGACAAATTATGCTGTATGGGCAGACCAAGGAGCTGCGCGACCCAGGAGGCTAGCTAGGCCCGTGCATGCAGCTGGTTCATCTAGAACACACTTTAGATCAAGATAATGCATCACGTCTTCGTGTATAGACCACAGTCACCCCGCGATCTTGTAACTGCAAGCTGATGTTTGATACAGTAGACGACACGTCATAAAAATGTTCATCAGATAGCAAATGTTTGATTATCAAATACACAGTAATTATGCTTTTCAGCTCATCACACATTGCTCCATCCCGTTATCTTCCCTGATTTTCAGTTACTAACTTGATTATCAGTTTCGGAAGTAACTAACCAAAATAGAATTATAAAGTTACAAAGATAAAACAGCCATTATTATAATTTTTACTAAAACTTAAGAGCCCATCTGTTAAGTTTGATTTAGTTTTAATCTACAGTCCAACTAATTTAGCAAAATCATCAAAATCTATAAGATTACTCAAAAACTCAATAATATATTTTTTCGAACTCAGAACTTGTTAATTATACCAAGTAAATGTAAACCACTAGAACAAGATGCATGCTGGAACTTAGACAAAAAGTTACAAGAATTGTTTTTTAGTAGTAAAAGAACAAGTCTGCAGTTGAACTGTATCGATCGGGATCAGATCCTTTGGATACTCGCACTCCAACGAACCTTCATCGACTAAAGCATCACACGTCTTTGGTGTCACGTTATGTGAGAGACCGGATATATCCGTACAATTCCATTGCAATTTTTTCGGCGTGTCACTCAACCCAATGGTGACATTTGAAAGACAAAATCCTGTGAATGAATCGCCATCAATCCCACCCATATTCCCCGCCATTGTAACATTTTGAGCCACCACATTCCTATAATTGATGTGGTCAACCTTCGGGAGTGCTTTCGGGTCCCAGCCTGGGTCCGGGTGCTGACCGTATGACCCTGTGGTCCAGAAAACATATTTCATTGTTTGCAGGTTCATTCCGTCTACGAATATGTCTGTAACGTAGCCTCCCCTTCCTGGTGCCGTTTTAATTCTGATGGCGGATTCAGTGTTGATAGCTGTGAGATCTTCCGCTCTAACGTTTTTTATGCCACCCGACATTTCACTTCCGAGTGCAACCAGTGCACTATCCGGGGAAATACAAGTTACTCTCCTTATGATCATTTGTTCTGTTGGCATCCCAAAACTTATTCCGTATTGATCCCATCCACTTTTCACTGCTACACAATCGTCTCCAGATACGATGAAAACATCTTGGATTTTTACATTTTTGCAAGAATCTGCGGAAACAATATTTAAATTTCATTATATGGACTAATGGATTATTAGAAACTGAATATATATAGAATGGCCAAAAATGATACTTTTAGTAATTAGAAAACAAAAAAGTATATGAGATTAGTAATTGGTTTATAGAAATGTAAACCTGGATCGATTCCATCTGTATTAGGAGAATCAACGGGTGCGGTGATGGTTAGATCTTGCATTATTATATCACTGCAGAGACATACAAAGTTTCATTAGATATTATGTTAAATGATCTTAAACAATATATAGTATGATTATGCAATGCCTCTTGATTGATGGACCAACCTGCTATAAACTGGATGGACAAACCATGAAGGCGAGTTGATCATAGTGAGATTCGATATTTGGATTTGGCTTGAGTACATTAACTCGATCATGTAGGGTCTTGTGTTAGCTAATTTTCCTTGGTGAAACTTATCCCACCATAATGAACCTTGGCCGTCAATGGTGCCATTATCACCTTTAACAACAAAAACGCAGTGTTATAACAAATTAATACTAGTACTATAGCAACAGCAGCAGGCGAATCCAATATTTATCACGTGAATACTATTTTTACAGCCAATCTTACAGTTTACATGATACAATTATTTGAATTTTGGATGTAACATTCAATAGTTGTGATGGAAAATATACCTGTAATAACAACATCAGTAAGGTGTGATCCACCTATTAGACTACTGAACCGTCCTCCAGGTCCATCTCTTCCGTGACCATACGAAGGCAATGGTTCTATGAGCGGATACTCTCCCTCATCCTACGCACAAAATAAATAATAAAACCATTTATGATTAAATATAGCGTTATGACATATGGCTTAACTTAAAAAACATATGAATTGGACGATTTTATCTTGCAACCATCAAAATCATGTGTATCGCACCTGAGAGGCAAGAATAACAGCACCATACTGGATGAACAAGGTGAAATGATTAGTGAGGTTAAAGCTACCAGTGAGCCATTTCCCTGGGGGTATCAAAATCATGTGATATCACTACCTGAGAGGCAAGAATAACAGCACCATCTACTAGGGATAACAAGTGAAATGATTAAGGAGGTTAAAGCATCCAGATGAGCCTATTTCCCTAGGGGGTACGATCTATTGCTCTCCCCCCATCTTCTGCAAACTTAACTGATATTCCAACTGCCGCTTGAAAGCAGCCGAGTTTGAATGTTGTTCCATCTACCATTACCACAAAATCTGTCAAACGCGGTGGTGTTTTACCTGCAAGTTGATTGGCAGGTAGCTTTACATCAGAGACACTCCCTAACACATGCCTTCGGCTTTACCTCTCATTTGGTAAAAGTTAGTAAATTAATCCAACCAACAACAAACTAGCAACCAAATTCTACAAATAAAAATTCAAAGTATCAGTATAAGTAAGAACTATATGCTACAAAAATTGAACGATAAAAAAAACCAAAAAAATAGTAATGTAGATACATACAGTAAAAGTTTTGGATGGTTGATAGAAAGCCATTTTTGGATTATGATGATGAAATATGGCTAGAGGCATGAGATTTATAGGCAAAGAAGGATTAATGGTGATTAATGCAATAGGACAGTCATGAGATTTTGGTAATATAAGGAAAAATTGCTTAGGCAAGCAAATCAAATTAGTTATAGTCAATGGCATTAATTCATACAATCAATGATCAAAATACGTTACGTAGATGCACATTTGGTATAACTAGACGAATACTCGCGCAAAGCGACGGTGTATAAAAGCAAATAATTATGCATACGAACTTGTGGTTTGATGTGACCCTTAATGTAATACTTACGAGTTCCATTTGTGGTCACTGGGAGAAAAAAAAATATATATGAGTTATAAACGAAAAATGACAGCAAAAGTTTGAGGATTTAAAGATTAAACAATATTTAAATTATTAATTTATTGGTGGATTTTGTTACCATTTTTTAAGTTTTTCAAGTTTCAAAGATTTTAAGTTTTAATAAAAAAAAAGGTTATCGGCTCTTTTATACATATAATATAGATACTAAGGTTTTGCTAACCTTTTAATAAAAGTGATATCTTAGTCTTCTTCCATTTTTGCATTTATTTTATAATTCCACATTAAGTAACAAGATACTCCCTCCGTCCCATTTTTATTGTTCACGTTTTCTTTTTGGGATGTCCCAATTTAATTGTCCACTACTAAAAATATATAGTGAAGTTTGATCAAGTTTACTATATTACCCTTGTTTGAAATTATTATTACAAACTTTAAAGAAGACTTAAATTAATTACGTAAGGGTAAAATTGTTTTCTGTCAAAATGTAAAAAAGCGAAAGCAGTAATAAATGCACTTTTCTTAAACTGTGTGTTTTTTGTCGGGGGACAATAATTTTGAGATGGAGGGAGTAGTAAATTTATCAATTAATTTCATGTAGCTAATATTGTATAACACCATAAACATGTTGATAATAATTAATAACAATGGTCAGATAGTTATAACTTATAACACATTAATGTGAACACTATGAAAGGTAAATGTGGTTCTTAAATAGATGAAACTAATCATGTTGCCGTTTTACATAAGAAAGTTACTTGCTTGAACTTTATTTATATTTGCATTTATATTACGGCCACAGGTACCTTGTTAATAAATTATGTGAAAAATATATTTTGATTATTTATAATCTTGTCATTTTAAAATATATTATGACTATGTAAACATTTGATTGTCTTTCATTTTGCTAATCTGTTATTCTGAGTCAAGATGCTTAGCATATAATATTTTTTTTCATTACTCGGGTTTTAACATACGATATATCCGATAAAATTTTATTGTGGTTTTGCAGCTAGATTTGTATTTTTTTGTGCTTTATGCAAGGCTAATGATGAAGGGATTTTGTTAACCAATGCCCACTGAGCAGAAGTTAATGTGTAATTAATAAATACAAACTTTCTTAATTAACCAAAAAATGTATTAAATACACCTTAAATGAACTTGTAAATTACTATATTTAAACATGATTATCACTTAAATGAATTAAAACATTCTTTTTATAAACTAGTTAATCCATACTCAATGAGTAAAAGTTAGCAAAACCCATGACGAAGATCACTGATATATTTAGATCAAATAAGCAGACAATTTGATTGAATGAGAGGAAATAAAGTGGCCCAATTCGAGAAGGGTAGAGTCTCTAATA
>BQNB010063748.1:0-31675 GCA_026074375.1 Tanacetum coccineum | reverse complement strand
AATGGAAAAAACATAAGCTTAATTGACGTGCTCGGGATATCCAGGAATCTCATCGTTGAGGTAATCTTATTGAAATAACGGATGTGAGCATGTGGATCCTCTTTATCATGTCCGAAAAACTGTTTGTTTTGAACAAGATTGATCAAACCATGCTTCAACTCAAAGTTAGCATTGATTTCGGGAATTACAATTGCATCTTCGTAACCCTCGGTGGGTACTTGGAGCAATTGTGCCATTGTTAGGTTATCAGCCATCGGAACTAATGGAGGATTAACAAAAGGTTCTTCTAAATGAAATGGTTGAACAACAGCCTGTTGGCTTTGTTGTTGACGGTTACGGTTGCGGGTTTGAGAACGAGTGCGCATGCACAAAGTAGAAAAAGAAAATTTAAACTAAATTTAAACTAATTTTTTTTAACAAACTAAATTAACGGATAACGAGAAGACAACTTAAACCAAATAATCAAATTTACTTCACGGTAGCTCTTAAAAATTTTACTTTTTAAGGTGAGCCGTACTTCGTAAATGACACAAATGACAAGTTTTTAAATCTTTGATTCGAGTTGGGAACTTATTATGATAATACCTCAATTGAAGGTATTATTTGTTGGTGTTCTTTTACCAACTTTGTAACTTTTTAAATTGAAAGAGAAAATATTTTTGTATTTTTGTTTTTAATCTTCTATTTATACTAAAAAGAAAAGAAAAATATTTTTTACTTTTTTTTATATATATTTTTTTATTTTTGATTTTCTTAAAAACGTAACTTTCGAAAATGAAAGGTTCTTCAAAACACAATCAACAAACTTCAAACGAGAGAATCGTAACACAAATCCGCGGCGACGGAGCCAAAAATTTGATACGGCTTTTTATATAATATATAATACTATGAAAAATCACCAATTTACCCTTGAGGACAAAGGTAAAAGAAAACTCTTAAAAATATATATAATATAGTAAAATACGTATATTAAACCGGGAAGTATGCTTTCCCGGGTCGTTTCTCCAACGACTTGTGAAATTGAAACCACGCCTTAGCTTGTATTATGATTTGAATGAGAGAAAAGATATTTTTGATTATCTATAACTACCAATTAAAATAAGCAATTAAAAAGCAATTAATGAACTAATATAATTAACGGGAACAAATAAAACGCAACAAATAAGCAAGTACATTAAAATTAACTCCTAAAAATGCAAACAAAAGTTCTAAACCTAAAATAAGACTAAATAAAATTTTAAGAAAATGAATTTTTTTTTGATTTATTTTTTGAATTTATTATAATTAAAAAACTATTATAATCTAATTAAAATCCTAAAAAATAGCAAATTAGGTCCTAAAATTAAGAAAAATGATTTTTAACTTAGAAAGTCTAAAATAAATAAAAACTCAGAAAAACTATTTTAACTATTTAAAGTTTAAAATTTATTTTAAATTAAAATAAAAAAGCTCAAAAATTATAATTAAAAATCTAAAAGGTGTAAAAATGATTTTACTGAATGTAAACCTAAAAGTAATTTTTTTAAAACTAAAAACTATTTTTTTTGGTATTTTTATGAGAATTTTTTTCTATTTTTTATTATTTTTCGAAAATAAATTTTCGAAATTAAAAACTTAAGAAAAATGATAGAAAATAAAATACTAAATGGAAAAATGCCGAAAAATCAAGGAAAATCCTATAAGCTAACAGGGACTTAAGAAAAATAAGAACTATGAAGAAGCTAAACAAATAAGCCCTAAATTAAGCCTAATAAGCTACGGCTTATTAAACTAAAAAGGAAATAAGAAAACCTTTATTAATTAAATGAAAGAGGAAGTAAACGACTTGTCCCACTAGCAGAGATGGTAAGGTGTTGGTGTTGTGAGTGTGAGGTCCTTGGTTCGAATCTGGCTAACCCCCCTTTTTGCACTTTTTTATATTTTTAAAAACCAAAAGCTAAAAACTACTAAGGACACTTTTTTAAACACTTTTAATAAAAGGAGTATAAGCTGAAAACCAATAATAAGCTCTAAAAGAGCTTATAAAAGAACTGACCTCAGAAAGTGAGGTTTTGAGCTAACTTATGCTTGTTTGGACTTAAAGGTTTGCACAAAACTCAAATTAAGCTCAAATTACAAACCAAAAACTGTTTTAGAATCCTTAAGATGTCTACTAACTAGTTTTAATAAGCTACTCTTCTCTCTAACACTTAATCCTAACTGAATCTAAGGATTAAACCTGCAAACTCAGAAATAAGCACAATACATTCAAAAACTTAACAAGCTAAAAAGCACTATAAGCTAGAACTGAATTTGAGCTTTTGAAAACTTATCTATCTACTTATTAACTACTAATATAGACCATAAAAACAAACACCTAAAGCTAGAAATCAAAATTTAAAAAACTACTTTTACTTCCTACTGTTTTTGGTCTTTTTGGATTTTTTATGAACTTTAAGAGAAAATGTACCTAAGATATTAAGCTAGAATTTTGAAAATAAGTCTAAAACTATATTAAGCTATGTTTTAACTAAAAGCCTACTGAATTTAAGACCTTAAATCCTAAAATTACTAGCCTAAATGAAGCCAAAAAGTCAGCAGTAGTAACTGAGGTTACTACTGCTTATGCAACTAATCAAAAGGACAAGGAACAAATGCAGTAGACCAAGGTGGCTTCTACTGCATAAAATCCACTCAAAGAGTGTAAACAAACCTAATACCAACAAGTATCAAGCTTAAAAGAGCTTGAGTCAAATTATAGCAATCAACAGATAAGCAACAAACTACCCTGGTGCTGGCACTAAGAATTTTGGCCTTAACTTCTTCAATTTTGTAAACTAACTTCTGAAAACTCCTTTTCTACTGATTTTAAATGATCATGAAACTATCTCAAGCAATGAGCACAAGTCACTTTGACTTTTAGAGGTCAAAGTGCAATAATCCAAACACCCCTTTATACATTTGACAGATTTTATTTTAGCTTATGAATTGAAAACTAATGTTTGAAAACTTATAACCAGATAATAATAAGCTTATTACAAGCTTAACAAACAGATTTTAACAATTTATTAAGCTAGAAACACTAATCTACAACTTATGCTAACTATATTTTTTGGTTTTTGAGATTTTTAGACTAAATTTTGAAAAACTAAGATCTAAATCTATAAAGCTAAGAACAGATTAAAATTGATGACTAATAAGCAAAATTAAACACAGATAAGCAACTAGATAAGCAGTTAAGTAAAGCTATTAAGCAACTAAGCACACATTAAAACTAATAAGCAATAAAGCAGTTTTTTTAAGCTAAAATTTAAAGGAACAAGGAATTAAAAGAAAACTTACTTAAAGCTTCAGCTAAACAGAAGCTAAGTGCTTATAGAGCTTATCAACAGCTCTGGCTTATCCTAGGATAAGCCAGTAAAGTCCATGGGATCCCTTCCATAATTGGATCCCCTTCCATAAGTCCAAAAAGTCCAATAAGCAAAGGTTTATTTCTGATTTTAGAGTTTAAGTAAATTAAGGACTTATTTAAACTCAAATTCAAGCTTATAGACTTGAATGAGCTTATGATGAGCTTATGAGAAGCTTTTGACACATTAGCTTATGAATTTGAGAGTAGTAAAAACTTGCAAGTGACAAACAGATTAAGAAAACTTGAAGGATTTTATTATGGACTGAAAATGATTACAATGCTTTAAAGAAACAAAATTACAATAAGCTTGAACATTACACTACTTAAGTTTAAGCTAAAAATACAATTTAAACTAAAATTGAAAAGCTAGACTAGGTGAGGTGTGTGTGAGATGTGTGAGGTATTTATAGCACTGTAAGGAACCTTCTAGGAGCTAGAGGTTGTTAGACGCTCCTCTCATCTTAGCCATTCAATCATGCCAATCATTTGATCATTATTGTCATCCTTTGGATCACAAATGAACTCACACGGATTGCCAGCGTGGCAATCCGTAATGAAGCTCTTGTGCTTTCATTGTGAGTGACTCCAATGCAAATCCCAACTTCCTCATGTGCTTCCCCTCTTCCACGTGGCCTCCTTGCTTGGGTGAGCCAATTAGTGCCTTTGAGATGACTAATTTGACCCTGCCATCTTGTACTCCTTCCCTTGAATTATCGACTTTAACCCTTAATTAATGTTTGCCTTTTGTTTTACCCGGGGTTAATTGGCGAAGGTGATGATGAATAGTACCCAATGTTTTTCCGCGCCCAATTTTAACTGAGGGGGGGAAAAAGGGGTATAACTTTGAGGATATGGAAAAGTAAGTCCTTGTTGTTTTTGAAACATAAGCCAAGTAAAACCCAAGAATAATACATCTTTCATTTTTGGCAATTCCAGTCCCTGGACTTATCATTTAAGGGTTAAGGGTTAAGGTTTATTGGGCCGGGTAAGGGAATGGGATTTTGGGCTTTGGACTTTGTTTTATTTAAAGGTTTTGGATCCGGGTAAGAGATAAGGGAAAATAAGCCCATTTAGTTCTTAAGGGCCTTTTGTGTAACTTTTAAAACTTGAAGGATTGGATTTGACTTTGACTTTGACTTTGGTTGACTGAGAGTTGACCAAGGCTGACGTTTTGACTTTGGCTTCTGGCTCTTGCACGCTTTTCCGTTCTCGTGTCTGTGTTTGCCCGTTTTTGACCGTTTCCTTGTGATTTTTGCTTTATCCATACCTGCATACACAAAAACACACATATCTTTGCCATTTTCACTGTATTTTTGGTCATTTTTGGTGTTAACGGATATGTGTATTTTACACCTATCATATACCCAAATCCTTAGTTCGTGTTTCCCTCTTAACACCCTTATACTCGATCTTAAATGCACCTTGTGTCCTTGAAATTAAAATGTGGGTCGTGTATGGTTCGGTTTTGATGTAAGCCGAATGAGATATGGAGAAATGAAGAGGTTTATCTTAGTGAGAGAGTTTGAGAGTTTAGAAATGTATTAAGTGTAGTTGTAAGTGTGTATTTATAGGCAAATGAGCTAGTTAGCTCCTCTGTGTGAGACATAATGTATTGTTTTTCATTACCATAGAGGTAACTTTTAGGATCATGGAACAAAAAGCACAGATTAAGTGTCTAAAAGATAACTTCATCATTCCCGACTTTTCACTTTTCCCATACTAAGCTTAAAAATAAGATCACCATTAAGTACGAGCTAAGATGCTAAGGCTACTTATACGTCGTAATTTCTTGTGACACCGTCATGATCGGGTTGTGACGGCATCACGTGTGAATTGTGACGTCGTCTCCATGCACTGTAGACACAATTCTTGAATTCTTCGTGTTGGCTTGTAATCTTGTCCGTTTCTTCTCCAAATGAGCTCAAAACCAACGTTTTTCTTCCAAATGCCATCCAAATGCTAAATACCTGAAAAGGAACGATTAAGTACCTATTTTGGGCCAAAATGCACGATTTAGGGGGTTAAATGACCCCGAAAAAGTGTATAAAATGACACCTCATCAATTATCACATATGATATTTTAAAAGTACTATTTTATTCTGATTTTTGAATGAATAAGTGTTGGATCTTCTTTGTTACATGATTTTTTATTGGTTTTGATCTTACAGTAATATTTTACCTCCTATATATCATATATGATATACTTGGAAATCACATGTGATTTTACATTTTTTTTTGCATTTGAATTATCACATTTGATATTTGTATTTAACAAGTTGACACAAACCATCATATGTGATTCTGAAAGAAATCACATATGATTTAACATGAACCTCACCAATTTTATCTACTATCATACTTTATGTTTAAACAATGATAACATTTTTTTGTTGTAAATGTTAAAACACACAAGTGATTATCAATTTGTGCAATAAAAACTTTAACAAAATAGCCATACTATCCAAAATTACATACGCAAATCTTTTGCCATTTTCAATTCATCATAAAACACGACGACTTAGTAGCATTACAAAGTTAAAGCATGATAAACGAGTCAAAGCCCTAATGCGTGGTACAAACTACGGTACCACCAATCACTTGGCATCATACATTACGAGTTTAAGCTAAGTCATCAACGACTAGGTGACCCCAAGCTCAGAGCAACCGCAAAGGGGTCCTCCGGCATACCACCTACCCCTTCCTAGTGGAAAGGTGTAGCAACTGTTCTTAAAAACAAAGATATACTAAATGTACTTGAAAATGAAAACTACAAAAGTAACTTCAACTGTTCGTGCAAAAGTCATTGTACTCCTTCTAATCTCCTGCGTCAACACCTACTCCTAACCCGTTAGTTTCTACTTTTGAACCTTCACCAACAGATTGCACTTTGAACTCTTTTCGAAATATGTTCTTCTTTCTTCTTGTTGATTTGTTCCATGATAAGCTTTTGCTTTAACTTTTTATCTGCGTGTTCGATGAATGTTGATCTCATGCATCAACATTTTTGTTGCAAACTTGACTCTCATCTTAATACTGCTTATCCTCATCTTCCTTCCCATCTTCCTTCTTCCATTCTAGCATATCTTTTGTCTGTTTTCATAAATCAACAAATAAAATCGCTAGCAAAAAAGTCTAGATTTGGAGTACCTGGGTTTTAAATGTTTAATTAGGTACTTACAATCAATCCTATGTGAAAAATGCTTCATTTTCATTCCTTTGTTGTTCACCATCTCTTTATGGTTCAAAACCGCAACGAAGCTGTCAATGACGTTTGCCTCCACTTTCAATTGTGGTGCTAATGTCTGCATGTTATCTCTTATTGTAACTGCTCTGCTTGTGGTTTCAAAGACAAACTCGCTGGGTAAAAAAGAAATATACATATATCATATATGATATTATTAGCAAAAATTAAAAAAAAAGTGTTTATACGATTGTTTAACAAGTTTAGGCATATTTACTATGGGTCTCCTTGAATTAAAAACAAAGAATCTGTTAGCATCACTTCATTTGATTATGTTGGTGCTTTTATAGCACTTTTCTTGTTTACATATGGAGAAACAAGAAATATTGAAGATTTTTTTGCTCTTTTTACCACCTCTTCTTATTTGTTTTTGGATGTGACTTTATATTCCAAAACAGATTCCATTACATGGTTCTTTGTTACCAATGGGCTTAAACCCATACCGAGAGAGTATGTCGGAGGTGTCATCGACTTTCTCTTGCTTCTCGTTATTCTCTCTTTTCTTTCCTTGACTTCATTCATAAGGTTATCAAAAAGTTCTTCATCTTCTAAAGTCATGTCTCAGAACTCATCATTTGTTAATTTCTTATAATTTTGATCATTATTTGCTTTATTTTCTACTTCATTTTCATTTCCAACTCCTATCTCCTTTTGAATTTCAACTTCTTTTTCTTTATAAATTGCATTATCATTCACTTCATTCTTGTTCGCGTTGTCATTTCCTTCATTTTCATTCCCTTCCTTCTCACTCACTTATTCTTTATCACTTTCTTTCTCTTTCATATTCTCTTCATTCTGATCCTCAACCTTCATTGAAACTGCAGCCTCGTTATCTTCTTCAATCACCTTTTCAACTTCAGGCCCATTATTGACTTCAGCTTGAACTTCCTCTCCATCGTCTTTCAATTCACTCCCACCTTCTCCTTTTCCTTTACCAAGGTCATCTATAGTTTCCTTCTCCTTTTTAGTTTTTGTTCATTGTCACTTTCCTTTTCATTCTCATTTGCATTTTGCTCGTTTCTTGTAGGATTTTCATCTGTCATTGGTGCTCCATCTCCATCGTTGTTGTTGTTGTCGTTATCGAAGTCACCGTCACTGTTGCTATCCTCATCCATAACATTGTCATCTAGATGAAAATAAACAACCTTGAACATCTTCTTGTATTTCTTGCATAAATCGAACATTGTTTGATCCCTATTAAACTTGTTCATCCCATCTCTTAATGTCTCAACCATCTCTAACCTTTCCTCTGCAAAACAAGCATGCCAGATTAGTTTTGATCCCTGTTAAACTTGTTCATCCCATCTCTTAATGTTTGTTCCCTGCAAAACAAGCACGCCATATTAGTTTTGATGTACATGTAAAGTCACATTTTTGTTATTTTTGTATTTTTTATAAAAGAATTTGAACTATCATATGTGATATATGCAGGCATAGCTAAATGTTTAGTTTGCCGAAGGCTATGCCTACGGCTAACCCAAAGGCTTTGGTTGCATTCTTATAAGGCAATCAAAATAATCTAACACTTTACCTACTTTTTGACTAGTTTTCTATGCTTCAATGGTTCAATGTAAACGTTGAGTCCCTTGTACAAATCAAGACCAGTTTGCTCTTCTTCAGGATCGAACCCTCCATGATGTTCCAGACTTCCCAAGAATCTTTTTGTTGATTCCATCGTTATCCTTTTCCTCATGATCAGAGTGTTCCAGATTTTGAGTGCCGGTCTGTAACGGATAACTTGAAGATCTAGGAACAACATTGAGTCCAAGTATAGCAGCTTTTTTTGTACAAAATAAAAATTATGTAAGATTATATTTGTATATGTTTTAATCACGTTAGATAAAAAATAATTAAAAACATTGAAGATAACTCACACATAAGAACGTGAGTGGCCCGTAGTAGAAGTTTTTGACTTCATTCGAGTCTTTATATCTTTCCAGATTAGCTTATTAGTGTACAAGCAATCCAGTATATACTCGCACTAGTCTATGTCTGATATATCATCATCCTTTCTAATACATTTAAGCAATTTTGTCAGTACCCTTCACCATTTTCTAGCGTTTCCATTGTACTTTCGAAGAGAGTTATGAAATTCATCTTGAATATGAAATCAGCTTCGTGTGTACTTGAGATCTGTAAAGCGATTGCTGGTGGTGTTGGTTTTCCCAGATGACTATACTAGGCTTCCCACTCCACGATGAAAGGATCATTAGAAGGTCTTTGTAGATCTTCCAACTTCATGTTCCCCATCGGTATACCAAGCATGTCATGGACTTTTTGTGTTGTTGCCTTTATAGACCCCTTCTGTAATCGATGTTCCATGCTTGGTGTATGGAAGTTCTCTATCACATGGTATGCCAAAGTTGATGGAAGTTAAACTATCAAAAAGTGGATGTATCTCTCAAACCTGATTTCTTTTAAACATTTCTTCCTCTCATCTGATAAACCAATCATTGCTTCATATAAAGCTTTCGGTGACGATCTTGTGTTACAAGCCGGGTATGTCACCGTCTTTGATGGGTTTTCAGGTTTTGCTCCTTTTTTCCTTTTTAACCTTATTCAGTTTCTTAACCTCCTCTTCCCCCTCTGATTTCATGTATTCTTCTTCTTCACTTTGATTCTTTCTCAATTTGTTTGCTTTTGAAGTGGAAGCTTCTGTTTTCTTTTTCATTTTTGTTAGCTTTTTTGCCTTTGCAACAAGCAACCCTTCATTCTCACTCTCGCTTCCTTCATAAAACACATCCTCCTCCTATGATCTCATACTCTTTTCTTCTTTAGCCTTCTTTATCTTTTTCCCTTTTAAACTTGAAGTTTCCTTCTTTTTCCTGTATTTTTTTGCCTTTTTTGTTTTTTGAACTATCATTTCTTTGTTTTCACTCTTAGTCGCTACACATATCTCATCCTCATCATTTTACCCTTTACTTACCTTGTTGAGATCTTCGTTCTTAGCTTGTTTTTTTGCATCACCTCTTGAGAATCTTTTAGGTGATTCTTCTATATTGGTTTTTTTAACGTGCCAGTTTGTTTCGTTTTCCCTGCGCACTTCATCTTTTGTTTGTTTGACTTTTTCTTTGCAGGTTGTTCAGACTCACCCTTTTCAAGCTTTCTCTTTTTAGTGTTTTTTGGTTATGTGTCAGCAACTTTCTTTTTTAGTACTTCTGGTGCATGCCTTTGAATTTCTTCCTCCTTTTGTTTTTTTATCTTTCTCTTGTTTTTCTTTTTTTTCTGCTTCTATATTTCTTTTCTTTTCTAGCTGTTGTTGTCTCTTCTTCTTTCTTGCTTCTTTTTGCAGGTCTAAAAAGCTCTCAGAAACTGTCATTTTGAGTCTTGCATCAGAATTTTTATAAGTTTATATAGTTTCATATATGATTTAACACGTGAAATATTATCATTACAGAAGAGGTATTTTTATATGTTATACATATGTGATACTAAGACTAGAAATGTACCTTTGTCAGCTTTTTTATTCTTTGATCTTGTAGATGTGTTTAAGAATGGAATTGTATGTATCTTCTTTAAAACTTGATTATCAATTTGGTTTACATCGGTAGTTATTTCGACATTCTCTTCATTATCTACAATTTTACAAAACATATTCTTTTTTCATTAATCATGTATAGACATTAACAATCGTATTTGATATACAATAAAAGCAGTTGAGAAGTTTATAGCAAATAAATGTACCTTCAGTTTCTACTACGTTTTTTCCTTTAGATGCCTTCTTGATAGCTTGTTCATTGTCGGCTTTAGCTTTAGCAGCTTCTTTGGTTTCTTTCTTTTTTGCTTATGCTTTAGCTGCTTTGATTCCTTTTGTGGGTTCTTTCTTGATAGCAGGTTCTTCAGCCGCATGCTTGATAGGTTTTTCTTCATTAGCTTTCTTCTTTTCCTGTTCTTCTGTCGCTTTAGCTTTTAGTTCAGCTGCTTTGTTGATAGCAGCTTCTTGAGCTGCCTTCTTGATATCCTCTTCTTCTGCTTTAGCTTTAGCGGCGACTTCTTCATTGGCTTTTCTCTTTGCTTCATCTTCAACCTCTTTACGTGCTTTCTCACTAGCTTTTTCTTTTGCTTTTCTCTTATTTTATTGCTTAGTCAGTCTTTTATATAGCATCTCATTTACTTTACAATTGCCTACAATAAAATGTTTATCTTTATATTATCATATATAATAGTATTTTTTGTATCTTCTATCACATGTTATATTTATAACAAAAACCGTACCTATAGATGGTGATCTAAGTTTTTTTCGTTGTTTAAGTATCTTTTCTTTTCCAGTTTTTTTTTCTGCACCAGTTAATACATTTAGACAAGCGTACATTTCTCAATAATCATATATGATTAATGCTTAATTTCAAGATATGCCTTCTCTTGTTGAAGGCTATGCGTTTTGCCTTTTTAAAGTATTAGCAGCGAGCTATGCCTTCGGCCTTGCGAAGACATAGCATGCGGCTAACCCTTTGGCTTTGCCGAAGGCAAAGGCTGCTGATTCGTCAATTTTAACACACGTAAAATAATATATATAATACGATGATAAATTACCAATTCACCCTTTAGGACAAAGGTAAAAAGGAAATTCTTCAAAATATATATATAATATAATATAATACGTATATTTAACCGGGAAGTATGCTTTCCCGGGTCGTTTCCCCAACGACTTGTGAAATTGAAACCACGCTTTAGCTTGGATTATGATTTGAATGAGAGAAAATATATTTTTGTTTATCTATAGCTACTAAATTAAAGCAACAAGTAAAATAAGCACACAAAAACAGTTAAGCACTTAAATCAATTAACGGGAGCAAATAAACGTGACAAATAAGTAAATAAGACAAAATTAACTTCTAAAAATGCAAACTAAATTTCTAAACCTAAAATAAGACAAAAGAAAATTTTAGGAAAAAAGAATTATATTAATTTTTTATTATTTTTGAATTTTTTATGAATTAAAAACTAACTAAACCTATTTAAATCCTAGAAAATAGCAAATTAATTCCTAAAAATTCTAAAAAAAATGATTTTTATACTTAGAAAAATCCAAAATGATATAAAAAAAACTAAGAAAACTATTTTTAAATATTTTTGAAATTAAAATTCTATTTTTAAAATTAAAATTAAAAGCTTAAAAATGAAAATGAAAAACTAAAAGAGGTAAAAATGATTTTTCTTAATGTAAACCTAAAAGTATTTATTCTAATGCTAAAAACTATTTTTTTGTATTTTTTTTAAACTTTTTTCTATTTTTTATGAATTTTCGAAATTAAAAACTTAAGAAAAATGATAGAAAATAAAATACTAAATGGAAAAATGCCGAAAAATCAAGGAAAATCCTATAAGCTAACAGGGACTTAAGAAAAATAAGAACTATGAAGAAGCTAAACAAATAAGCCCAAAATTAAGCCTAATAAGCTACGGCTTATTAAACTAAAAAGGAAATAAGAAAACCTTTATTAATTAAATGAAAGAGGAAGTAAACGACTTGTCCCACTAGCAGAGATGGTAAGGTGTTGGTGTTGTGAGTGTGAGGTCCTTGGTTCGAATCTGGCTAACCCCCCTTTTTGCACTTTTTTATATTTTTAAAAACCAAAAGCTAAAAACTACTAAGGACACTTTTTTAAACACTTTTAATAAAAGGAGTATAAGATGAAAAACAATAATAAGCTCTAAAAGAGCTTATAAAAGAACTGACCTCAGAAAGTGAGGTTTTGAGCTAACTTATGCTTGTTTGGACTTAAAGGTTTGCACAAAACTCAAATTAAGCTCAAATTACAAACCAAAAACTGTTTTAGAATCCTTAAGATGTCTACTAACTAGTTTTAATAAGCTACTCTTCTCTCTAACATTTAATCCTAACTGAATCTAAGGATTAAACCTGTAAACTCAAAAATAAGCACAATACATTCAAAAACTTAACAAGCTAAAAAGCACTATAAGCTAGAACTGAATTTGAGCTTTTGAAAACTTATCTATCTACTTATTAACTACTAATATAGACCATAAAAACAAACACCTAAAGCTAGAAATCAAAATTTAAAAAACTACTTTTACTTCCTACTGTTTTTGGTCTTTTTGGATCCTTTATGAACTTTAAGAGAAAATGTACCTAAGATATTAAGCTAGAATTTTGAAAATAAGTCTAAAACTATATTAAGCTATGTTTTAACTAAAAGACTACTGAATTTAAGACCTTAAATCCTAAAATTACTAGCCTAAATGAAGCCAAAAAGTCAGCAGTAGTAACTGAGGTTACTACTGCTTATGCAACTAATCAAAAGGACAAGGAACAAATGCAGTAGACCAAGGTGGCTTCTACTACATAAAATCCACTCAAAGAGTGTAAACAAACCTAATACCAACAAGTATCAAGCTTAAAAGAGCTTGAGTCAAATTATAGCAATCAACAGATAAGCAACAAACTACCCTGGTGCTGGCACTAAGAATTTTGGCCTTAACTTCTTCAATTTTGTAAACTAACTTCTGAAAACTCCTTTTCTACTGATTTTAAATGTTCATGAAACTATCTCAAGCAATGAGCACAAGTCACTTTGACTTTTAGAGGTCAAAGTGCTATAATCCAAACACCCCTTTATACATTTGACAGATTTTATTTTAGCTTATGAATTGAAAACTTATAACCAGATAATAATAAGCTTATTACAAGCTTAACAAACAGATTTTAACAAATTATTAAGCTAGAAACACTAATCTACAACTTATGCTAACTATATTTTTTTGTTTTTGAGATTTTTAGACTAAATTTTCAAAAACTAAGATCTAAATCTATAAAGCTAAGAACATATTAAAATTGATGACTAATAAGCAAAATTAAACACAAATAAGCAACTAGATAAGCAGTTAAGTAAAGCTATTAAGCAACTAAGCACACATTAAAACTAATAAGCAATAAAGGAGTTTTTTAAGCTAAAATTTAAAGGAACAAGGAATTAAAAGAAAACTTACTTAAAGCTTCAGCTAAATAGAAGCTAAGTGCTTATAAGGATAAGCCAGTAAAGTCCATGGGATCCCTTCCATAATTGGATCCCCTTCCATAAGTCCAAAAAGTCCAATAAGCAAAGGTTTATTTCTGATTTTAGAGTTTAAGTAAATTAAGGACTTATTTAAACTCAAATTCAAGCTTATAGACTTGAATGAGCTTATGAGAAGCTTTTGACACATTAGCTTATGAATTTGAGAGTAGTAAAAACTTGCAAGTGACAAACAGATTAAGAAAACTTAAAGGATTTTATTAAGGACTGAAAATGATTACAATGCTTTAAAGAAACGAAATTACAATAAGCTTGAACATTACACTACTTAAGCTTAAGCTAAAAATACAATTTAAACTAGAATTGAAAAGCTAGACTCCGTCCCGTGTGTGTGAGAGGTGTGAGGTATTTATAGCACTGCAAGGAACCTTCTAGGAACTAGAGGTTGTTGGACGCTCCTTACATCTTAGCCATTCAATCATGCCAATCATTTGATCATTATTGTCATCCCTTGGATCACAAATGAACTCACACGGATTGCCAGTGTGGCAATCCGTTGTGAAGCTCTTGTGCTTTCATTGTGAGTGACTCTAATGCAAATCCCAACTTCCTCTTGTGCTTCCCCTCTTCCACGTGGCCTCCTTGCTTGGGTGAGCTAATTAGTGCCTTTGAGATGACTAATTTGACCCTGCCATCTTGTACTCCTTCCCTTGAATTGTCGACTTTAACCCTTAATTAATGTTTGCCCTTTGTTTTACCCGGGGTTAATTGGCGAGGGTGATGATGAATAGTACCCAATGTTTTTTCGCGCCCAATTTTAACTGAGGGGGTAAAAGGGGGTATATGGCAAAGTAAGTCCTTGTTGTTTTTGAAACATAAGCCAAGTAAAACCCAAGTACAATACATCTTTCATTTTTGGCAATTCTAGTCCCTGGACTTATCATTTAAGGGTTAAGGGTTAAGGTTTATTGGGTCGGGTAAGGGAATGGGCTTTTAGGCTTTGGACTTTGTTTTATTTAAAGGTTTTGGATCCGGGTAAGAGATAAGGGAAAATAAGCCCATTTAGTTCTTAAGGGCCTTTTGTGTAACTTTTGAAACTTGAGGGATTGGATTTTAACTTTTAAGATTTTGTCTTCTAGTGATGACTTTGACTTTGGTTGACTGAGAGTTGACTAAGGTTGACTTTTTGACTTTGGCTTCCAGCTCTTGCACGTTCTTCCGTTCTCGTGTTCGTGTTTGCCGGTTTTTGACCGTTTCCTTGTGATTTTTGCTTTATCCATACCTGCAAACACAAAACATAAAAACACACATATCTTTGCCATTTTCACTGTATTTTTGGTTATTTAGGGTCATTTTTGGTGTTAATGGATATGTGTATTTTACACCTATCAATCTTCCTCACAGAGAAGATGCCAATATCAGACATATTTTGCTCAGATCATAGACAGCCTCATGGTTATAAAAAGAAATCATGCCCAAGTTATGGTATTAGTACAAAAAGTTTCATGTTATGTTATTTAACATGTCATTTTCGAACTGCCTAAGAATGAAAGTTTATGACCATATAATATGCCAAGTGCCTGTTAGGGATTATAAGTAGCTGACTTTTATAGAGAAAGGCATAACTGAATACAGAACATCAGAAAAACATAAAGAGAGAAATGTGTACATGGTATAAATAACAAAATTAGCCAGAGTTAATATTTCTTATAAGAGATAAACCACCCAAAACAACAACCAATTTATAAACCTTTTCAAATTTTATAAACTTGTGGAAATATAACACTATTTTGATCAATGAAATATTAGGCAACCATTGTGTTGTTATCTTTGTTATCAAAACTATAATCTCTCGTAGAGACAAAATCCAGATTGTTACATCTCTACTACTTCATAAAAAGTGAACAAACATACATGATGATGTTTTAATTAAACATCAACTAAATTATTATTAGAAAAGAGAGGTAAAAAAATCTCATTTAAGCACCAATCACTTCAGTTTCTTCAGGAACCTCTCTTCCTTAGCAGGCCTCTCAATCTTTACACATGCATCTTGTGAGTAATCACCATGAACTTGTTTATCACAAAAGACTAAACTCTTTCAGATATAGACTATCACATTGGAGAGTATGTTAAAGACATGCAAAGAAAATATGTATTGATAAAATTTATGTCTTCCACTAATCAATTTCTGACTCTTGATGGAAACCCTAAATAAACAACAAAAACTAATGAGCAATGAAATTGAAATCTAATAAATATGAAAGGCATACCTTATGTTAAGGAGCAAACTACACAATAATAACCATATTGCTCTATCCCTTTATTTTTATAACTTTCCAATATGATGGCACATTAACTTGGAAAAAAAGTAAAGAATAGATACTGAGATAAAAACATACAAGTAAGCAATTTGAAAAAAATACAACCCATGAAACTATACATTTATTTATGTTTCTTACCCCAAGTAAGTCCAACATAAGTACAAATACATATAAACTAGAATAAGTCCTTTTCCTAGAAAAGATGGCCGATAATAAGGGTCAATAATGTATTACTGTTAGCCTAATTGAACCTCGATGTTAAGTGCCTCCAAGCTTAAACAATTTTTAAAGCAAATATACACACTTGTGCACTCTAAATGATATCTCGATACAATTTAAACCTTGAACCTATAAATAAGAAGATAAAGATATATTATAGTTCTTTATAGAGGTGATATTTACAATTTGTTCTTACAACAAAATGTTGTACTAAGTTGATGTTCAGCCCAAAGCCAAACCTTGTGGCATTGACATATTGAAGCAATATAAACTTTGACTGAAAATGTATAGATTTACTCTATGACATTAAAACATTTATACATGCCAAACTCAAATGTCAATAGTGTAGACTGTCAGATTCAAATACACTTAAAACCATCAAATTCAAACATGTCTCGGATCTCGTATATAGACCATAAACAACAGATCTTCGATCAATCACAAGATCCATTTTCCGGTTGATTTTTATAATTTTATCACCGGCCTCAAAAGGATTTCGTAAATGGATATTAACATAGATGAAAAAACAAAATGGCCAAAAAAGAACAAACCTTGTAAACGGTTTTCATCCTCAACATGTTACCATCTGCATTTAAAGTTAAGCACACATATCAATAGAAGTAAACCAAAAAACCACCGCATGACGATGATAGAGCAACCGTGATATGGTGATGGACGGCCACCCAAAACAACAACCAATGGCACCCATCGAGACTACCTGAAACCACCTAAACCACCAAGAGATGGTGGCGGATTCGGCAGATGTGGCGGTGATAAGAGTATGGTGGCAACAGGGTTTTTTTGTGTGTGTTGTATGTCTTGGCCATTAATATGATAACTTTTATAATCGAAATGGTATGCTTTATATATAGTAAATTGTATTCGAGCCCATAATTGCATTCAATACTTTCCTGGTTCATACATGTCCAGCCATAATTCCTTAATATTCTGCCATGTATTTCTAGCAGTGTATAGACTTGTATTTCAGCCATAATTCCATTCAATACTTTCCTGGTTTATACATGTCCATCTATAATGCATTGTGACGAATTTAGTTTTTGTTTTAACTCTTTCATAAATAGATTTCAAGCATTAAATTTTAAGTTTTCAGTTTTAAGTTTTTAGTTTTTCAAGAATTGTGTCAAAATGCTTTATAGATAGTATAGATACTTATAAGTATACTTTAATAAATCCATTCGGAACACTTCGTTACAAAAAATAGGCATTTATATCTATACGAAATGAAACGTTTATTTACATTAAACATTTTAGAGAAGTTTCGAGAAAAATTATATTTTTTGTCTTTTAGTCGACTTATTAAAATAATAATATATTATTATTTTATTAAAATCGAAAAATCACGTTTTGAGTAAAAATTCTAAGTATAGACTTTTTACGAAATTTTCACATGACCTGTACGTTTATACAACGTTTTCCAAGGTTTTCAAACCTTAAATTCAAACAATTCCCAGCATTTCGACACTTCCCGACCAAATTTCAAAAATCATATTTCACGACGTTTACCAAGATACATTCTCAAAACAACTTCCAATATAACTTCACAAGTATTTTTCACTTCCCGAAAGTTCGCTAAAACACACAAAATGACTAGTTAACGCTTATTGGGATTTAAGGCCCAACAAGGATTCATTAAGGTTTTTATGTATCCAATATACGTTCTAAGCCCAAAACCAAAGTCCATTAGTATACATAAGCTCAAACCATAAGTAACAAAGTAACCCGGGCCACAATAAGCCCCTCATAAGCCACGGCTCAAAAGGGCTTATTGGGCCGTGAGCCCATAAGCTCTAAAATCTATATACTTAAGCTTAAAATAAGCTAATAAGCTACGTATCGTATTTGGTTATCACCATAAGCTATAATAATAGTCCACAAAAATACGACATACTAGGGTAATAACCAAAAATACTTTCACTAACATCCTTGTGGTTTTCTAACCATAATAAGCCTAAAATAAGCTGAGAAGTGCTTATAAATAAGCTAAATTAGCTATTATCCAAAATAAGCTAATTAGCAACAAATGTTTTTCAACCATCACGACCACGATATCAAAACTAACAAAACCCATTTGTTCCTTTCTTGAGTTCAACGCAAACTAACACCCCTTTTTTATTTGTATCATTTTCAAATTTCGATTTTTACAACGATCAACTTGTACAACTAGCATCTATGCATCACTAACAACCTAAAAGGACAAGTAAAATTTAAATTTGAAAGAATTACAAGAATGGTCTTCAAAATAATTTTTTTGACGCAAAACGGACCACCCAAACGTTGTTTTATCAATAACCCGAGTACTATAATCAACCCAAAACTCCAAGACTCTTCATGTTTTTGATCAAATTTCAAAAATAGTAAGTGTGTGTTTTTTTTGGTCGGACAAACACATACAAGTGTGTGTGTTTTTTATTTTTTTGAAAACTAGAAAATGAGATGATAAATGTGTAAATATGCCATTTTGTACCAACCTTAAGACAATTTAGCTAAAATAAAGCCTTGATGTCTCCCCTTGGTCTAGAACCCGCGGTAAGGGATCCTATAGGGTCTCAGGTCTTTCTTTTCGTATCGGGATCACTTAAAACTCATAAAACTTGATCGTAAAATATTCCCCGAAGTTACTTAGCATTTTTATTCATCTTAAAAATACTTTTCCAATAACTTAGAGTATTTACTTTACATATTTCAGCGTTTTATTTCTCAAAAACTCATTTTGGACATTATCGGACGCGCCGGGACTCGTTTTTTTGGCATTTCTCAAAATTTACGGGTCAACCACCCAGAATATAAATAACACAATAATAACATCTAGAAAGGATTATTATACACAATAAACCATAAAACACCTCATATCTCATAAATCCATCACCGTCAACACGGTACAGTTCTAATAAAACTGGCAAACGCCAAATAGTCAAAGGACTAATATTAGAACATTCAACTCACAAAAAGGTCAAAGGTTACATTCTTCCCCCCTTAAGAGAATTTTGCCCCCAAAATTTAACTACCTATCAGTATTAAACTGATGCGGATACTTAAGTTTCATTTGATCTTTACGTTCCCATGTGAATTCAGGCCCACGTTTTGAATTCCACCGGCCTTGACGATGGCAATTCTACTCCGCTTCAACTTCTTGAACTCTCGTTCTAAGATTTCCATAGGCTCTTCCAAAAAATTAAACTTAGCATCAACTCGTATCTCATTTAAAGGCACTTGAAGTGTTGGATTAGCCAAACACTTCTTAAGGTTCAACACGTGGAACGTGTCATGAACACCATTCAACTCCTCAGGCAAATCTAACTGATAGGCCACTGGGCCTACCTTCTCAATGATCTAGAAAGGTCCAACAAACCTAGGTGCTAATTTCCCCTTCTTCCCGAAGCGTACGACACCTTTCCTAGGCGACACTTTAAGTAAGACATAGTCACCTACACCAAACTCTAGAGGTTTCCTCTTCTTATCAGCATAACTTTTCTGGCGATCACGCGTAGCCTTAAGTTTATCCTTAATCTGCGAGATCTTCTTAGTGGTCTCTTGCAATAACTCAGGTCCTATCAACTGACCCTCTCCAACCTCAGCCCACATAATCAAGGAACGACATTTCCTACCATACAAAGCCTCAAACGACGCACATCTCACACTAGAATGATAACTATAGTTATACAAAAGCTGAACTAATGGAAGATGAACACCCTAACTTCCTTTAAAGTCTAGGATGCACGCTTTAAGCATGTCTTTCAAAGTCTGAATAGTACGCTAACTCTGCCCGTCGGTTTGAGGGTGGTAAGCGGTACTCATGTCTAAACGGGTTCCTAATGCCTCTTGTATTGATTACCAAAACCTTGACGTGAACCGACTATCACGATCAGATATGATCGAGATCGGCACCCCATGCCTAGCAAAAATCTTATTCAGATACAGTCTAGCTAACATATCCATTTTATAATCCTCACACATAGGTAGAAAATGAACAGACTTTGTCAATTGGTCCACTATGACCCAGATTGTGTCATACCCACTACTAGTCCTTGGTAACTTAGTCACAAAATCTATTACTATCCCATCCCATTTCCATTTGGGAATCTCAGGTTGCTGGAGCAAGCCAGACGGTCTTTGATGCTCAACCTTAACCTTCAACCAAGTCAAAGACCTACTAACATACATGGCTATGTCCTTTTTAATTCCTGGCCACCAATACCTATCTCTAAGGTAATAATACATCTTATTAGCTCGTGGGTGTTAAGAGTACTTCGACTTACGGGCTTTGTTCATTATCAGGGTTCTCACATCATCCTTTAAAGGAACCCATGTTCCATCTAGGTAATACATCGCTCTATCACTCCTAAGTTTAATCATCTCATCTAAACCTTTGTGCAATCCCGCAGACTCATCAGACGCCTCCTTTTGAGCCGCTAGTATCATATCCTTGATACTCGACTGAAGGGTCATGTTCATATCTCTAACTCTCTTAGGTTTCACTCTTTCCTTCCTACTCAGCGCATCAGCTACTACGTCATAATCACTAAAAAGCTCTATCCAGCGACGATGTCGCATGTTCAATTCCTTTTGACTAAAGATATGTTGGAGACTCTTATGATCGGTATATATGACACTCTTTGTCCCATACAAATAATGTCTCCAAATCTTAAGGGCAAACACAACCGCACCCAGCTCTAAATCATGGGTGGTATAATTCTTTCATGAATTTTTAACTACATAGATGCATAAGCTATCACTTTACCTCTTTGCATCAACACACATCCTAATCCTAGGCCTGATGCATCACAATATACCACAAAATATTTTGGACCATCGAGGAGAGCTAGAATAGGTGCATTACACAACTTATCCTTCAAAGTTTGAAATGGATTCTCCTGCTCCTCACCTTAGTCAAAGGTCTTACTTTTTTGAGTCAAGACAATAAACGGCTTAGCTATCTTAGAAAAGTCCTCAATGAACCTATGGTAATACCCTACCAATCCTAAGAATGAACGAACCTCAGACGGAGTTTTAGGGGCTCTCCAATTCTTAACAACTTTAATCTTACTAGGGTCTACATGAATACCATCTCCATTAATCACATGTCCTACAAACTGTACTTCTTGCAACCATAATTCACACTTAGAAAACTTGGCATACAATTTCCTTCTTGAGCAATTCTAAGAATAATCCTAGGTGCATTTCATGCTCTTCCGGTGTATTATAATAGATTAAAATATCATTTATGAACATTATCACAAACTTGTCTAGATAAGGCCTACATACTCGGTTCATCAAATCTATGAATATCGATGATGCATTAGTCGAAGCAAAGGGCATTACTGTGAACTCAAAATGTCCATAACGAGTTCTAAACGCAGTCTTTGGAATGTCATCCTCATGCACTCTCAGCTGATGGTATCCGGACCTAAGGTCTATCTTAGAGAAGTATTGTGATCCTTGAAGTTTGTCAAACAGGTCGTCAATCCTAGGGAGTGGATAACAATTCTTAATGGTCAACTTATTTAACTCTCTATAATAGATACACATCCTAAAGGATCCATCCTTTTTCTTAACAAACAATACCGGTGCTCCCCAAGGCGATGAGCTTGGTCGAATAAAACCTTTGTCCTAGAGTTCCTTGAGTTGACCCGACAACTCCTCTAATTTAGAAGGTGCCAAATGTTAGGGAGACTTTACAACCGGCATCACTCAAGGGACTAACTCAATCTGAAACTCGATTACCTGAACATGCGGCAATCCAGATAGATCATCCAGGAATACCTCAAGAAAGTCTTTCACTACTACGATCTCTTCTTGCTTATGTTCCTTAGTCTTAGCACTCATCAACTATCTCACCTTCTCTTCCTATTTCTCTCCTAATACTCTAAGCACCTTGCCATCTAGTAGTGGTATCCTCACTACTTTCTCATGACAAATTATCTCAGCCTTATGATCAGAAAACCAATCCATTCCTATGATTATATCAAAACTACCGCTTCCAAAGGGTATCGAGTTTAAATCAAACATGGACCTTCTATTTCTAGTTTCCAACCCTTAATAACCTTATCAATTTCTACTAGCTGCCCGCTAGCTGTCTTAATCTCATACCTAAAACCTAATTCACTGAGCTCTATGTCTAACAGAGGTATAAAGGTGGTGGAAACAAAGCTATAGTCGACACCGGAGTCAAATAAGGTAGTGACATAATGATCATTTAGAGTAAACATACCCGTCATGATGTTCGGGTCTTAGCGAGCCTCCTCCGCTTCTAACATGAATGCCCTACCTCTTGCCTGGTTCCATTGGTTTCCATGACCCTGACCCCTATTAATAGCCATGACTTAGTTCTGAGGGTTTCCCCCTGGCTTTTAAGCCTGATTCAACCTAGGACAAGCTAACCTGATATGATCGGCACTATCACACTCGTAACAGGCCCTAACAGTTGGGTTTTTAGCATTGACGGGGTTCACATTCCTAGGCACCACTCTACAATCCTTAGCAAAATGACCTAGGCGGTTACAGTTGAAACAAGTGTAACAGGGTGTCTTAGGTGAATGGTGATAGTTGCAGGTGGTACATTTGGGTATGGCACCCGTGTTTTTCTCCTAACAGGTTTTGTAATTATAGCAAAGGTATTTCCTGTCCTAGTTCTCTTGTTATCCTCCCTTACATTCCTATCATTACTAGGTTCTCCCCATTTCCTCTCTTCTTAGGGTTCTTTTTGATGGATCCATTCCTAAGGGCTTCATTAGTCAATGTGCCAGTTATCTGCACGGCCTTTTGGATAGTCTTTGGCTCCGTTACTGCCACCATTCCTCGAATTTGTGGAGCAAGGCCATATACATACCTTTTAATCCTCTTACCTTTAGGGGTTACTAAGTGAGGAACTAACCTAGCCAACTCATGAAACCTATCAGTATACGTAGCATGGCCAGCCCCGACCATGGCATGATTCTACAACTCAGTTTCCAACTTTTGCATTTCATTACTTGAGTAGAATTCCTCTCTAGTCAAAGTCTTAAAGTCTTCCCAAGACATACCTACAGCGGCTTCTCGACTTCGTGTGTGGATTTGAGAGTTCCACCACGTAAGAGCCTTACCAACAAATGAACCAGCAGTGTACTATACCTTCTGACTCTCCCTACACCCACTCATATCCTGAACTGACTTCGTCTTCTTAATCCAACGGGGATACACTATAGCACCTCCCTTACCATCATACTCTTTCGGGTTACAAGCTAAGAACTCTTTATAGGTACAACCCCTACTAACATCACCCCGGATGTTGTCATTGGCGGCATTACCATTTTGATTCCTACCATTCCCTTGACCTCTACCTTGGTCACCTACTTGGGCTACAATAGTGGGAAGTAAATTCTGCAACTGTTGTGCAATGATGGTGGAGAAGTCAAGGACTCCGTTAACACCATCATTCACCTTATTACCCTGACCACCTACTTGGCCACCTTGACCATCAATCCTACCATCACCCTAATCACCAGAACGACCTCTAGTCCTACCACCACCTTTACCGGCTCGTCCACTCGTTCCCCTTCCTCGTGATGCGGCAGCAGGCCGACCAACACTTTGAGTCATCATCATTGGCTGCTTTATCTACACGAGGGAGAACATGGGAAAGGTTAGGTAGACGGGACGGTCAACACGTATAGGGTAACTAAATACACTATACTACGCCTAATACGGTCCTAAGGTGTCAACACCAATTTGTGCGAATGATAATACTAAATATGTGTGAGTCATGATACGTTTATAATTACAATGGCCACTATATTTATACCCGTATCCTTTCCCAGTGTTACATAGTATTAGGCTCACACATTTCAATGAATGACTTAACTAATGTTATACCCTATATCCACATAAGCACATATAAGCAGAATACTACGCACATGGATCCTATAATGCAACTATATGAAGGTTCCGAGGTTATAGTCTAGGCTAAACCACCTAGTTCTCTATAACCATGGCTCTGATTACCATTCTGTCACACCCCATCATAGGCGAAAACACAAGAATGTAACATAATGATCAATCATAACACAAGATACAAAATAGAGATATACTAAGATGCAAAAACGAAATGTGTGATGACATCAAATAACGTTACATTTATACCATCATTTATCCTGAATAAGTTACCCACTTCTATATAATTATTGTAAGAATTTGTACTTAATCGCTTAAAAGTGTTATTTGTAGTAATTACGAAGTGATTTGTGAAGACATGCTAAAAGGCGCATATTTTGGAGCTAAAATGAAGATATTTGAAGATAGTTTATTTCTGACCAATATGCCGTATTCAGAAAAGAGATACGGCGTATCAGCGCCAACTCTTCACAAGAAAACGCGTATAAATAATTCCCAATACGACGTATCACTCTTCTACAATACGACGTATCCAGCTGGATAGACATTCAAAGATACGAAGATATTTAAATTTTAGGAATGAATATTTTATTGATTATAAACTTTGCGCGCACTCCAGGGGAAACACCCCAATACGCCGTATTGGCCTAGCTCAATACGGTGTATCCAGACTTTTTTAGAAACTATAAATAGAAGACTCAAAAATGAGATTTCAGTGTGCAAAATCATATTCTTCATACCATACACATAAAAGACGATTTTCTGAAGAAAAGAAGAGCAACCAAAGGTCAAGCATCGATCACGATTCCATAGAAGACACCGTGTAATTCCTATACTCTTGTAATCATTTAATTTTTGGTATCGTTCGGTAAAACGTTTAGTTTACCTTGGTTATTTGATCACACTTGTATAATTACAATGGTTATGGGCTAATAACCATGGGTATTAGCCATCTTAATGAAGATCTAATGTTTGGTTTGTTTTAAAATCAATTTCTTAATTTATCGTTGAGAGTTTAATTATGTTTATCACATGATACTTATCTACGTGTTTGAATATGCGACCTATCATTCAACTGGGTCTAGTTACGCCTAACAAGTGAACTAGATATTGGGATAGCTCTCCATATCGTATTTTATATTACTGGACCAATAGGATCACAAATAATGTTCTATCTTGGTCTTTAAATTAAGAGCTTAGTTAGACCGGCAGGTGACCTGTAATGTTTCAAAAAGTATGTTTTTGATTAATTGATAAAGATTTGAACAGTGAACTACCAGTATATAAAATACCATCAAACAATAAGTTGGTAAAGTCCCGATGGGCTAGGGTTTGACAAGATCACTATTGCTTTAATCTCTAGATTGATTATAATTATACTAAAAGGATGCTTTATGCGGATACATTAATTGTGACAGGATTCAACGTGTCTAGGTCTTAGGATGATGTCCCGCCTAAGTCTTAAGAATGATATGCCGCTTCAAGATAAGAAATCATTGCACTAAATAAACAAACCAACATTTAATCGGATTTAATATGGCTAATACGGTTTTCTATCATTTGGCTTGTACCGCTCTTTTATCTTCTGATTCTTTTCTTGCATGTTTATTGTGTTTAGAATTAATTATTGTCATCATAAAACTTGTGCCATTCTCTCAGGCTAAACGTATATAGCATATGTTTAACAAGTAATTAGAATTAACTTAATTAGAGTAATTAAAATACTGATAGAATATAAGGTTAACGACCTCGCTCTTAGTGTTCGACATCCTACTTACCACGAAACTTCATCCGATCTGGTACACTCTCCGTTAAAGTGTTGTTTTAGGATAAGGCGGCTAAATATAAATTTAAAACTTGGTAATCAATAAATTGACCCTATACGACAGCACATCAAGTTTTAGGTGCCGTTGCCGGGGAGTGAAAAAGTGTAACCTTTAATTTTATTATTATTTCTAACCATTAGCATAGAATAATTTAATTAGTGTAATTTAATTATGTTTGTATTTAATTATGTGATTTAATTGCGTGTTTAAATTCAAGTATTATTTAATTATTTTCATAAGTACTCTGCCTTGTAGTCTTTCTTTGTTTTTGATTTCCAGTATAGGTTTATTATGGATGATCAAAACATCACTATGAAAGAATATATCAGACTTGAAAAAGAAAAGGCTCGAAGACATGCTTGAACATTTAATTGGCAAACTGCCACATACGGCAAGATGGAATATTATGAAAATGAGGACGATAGCTTCATGAATCTCAAAACTGAATACCCAGCTATAGTCTTTGCGATAAATCCGATGCAGCACTCTCATGTAAACCTACGGTAAGTCCTCTTGACAATAACAAAATTGACTTTCAAATATCATTTGACGAATCTGAAGATGAAGATTACATGGTAATTTTTGACGAAAATTCATTTTCTTGTAAAATAATTTTTGTCGATAATTTAAAAACGGATTCTGAAAATAAGAATGATAAAGTCAACATGCCATCATCTCTGTCACCAGAACCTATGATTGGTTATATTGACGATTTAGACTTCTTTAAAGATTTCAAGAATGAATTCCCAGTCATCACTTATAATGATCTAAAGTCTAAATCAGACCCACTAATTGAACCTTCTGTAAGTTCTCAACATATCGATAAAATTAAAACATCATTGTCCGAATATGATGAAAAGAAACAAAACGTTTTATACCTTATTGACTCAATTCCTCTAAACGTAATTTTTTTCTAATAATCCAGAAACGATCAAGGACAATGATGACAATATCGATATAACACAGTCTTCTAGAAATAACATAATAAACATTGATACTAACGGGTCAAATGAACTTCCAAAAACAAATCACGATAAAATCAATAAAGTTTTCAATGAATTTTTTTTATCATAACATTGAATGCTAATATCGTGAGTTGGAATTTTCTTAACAACTGGATGCCATTATATCTCATTAAAATTTATATGTGCCATTTGGCATCTCGTTCGACCCTAAGCGGTATTATAAGGATGGTGCTCACACAAGAATATTACGGAGGTCAAGGTACGTTTTTCTTTACTCTGTTAAAATCTTTGAAAAATTGGCCCCCACAAATGAATACGGCGTATCATGGCAACACCTATACGCCGTATCAACCATTCTTAACTTACTTTGACTAAGTCAAACAATAATGTCCAATACGGCGTATTGGACACTTCCTAATACGTCGTATTCGACGTGGGTATAAAAACCTAGTTAATACGTCGGATACCCTTTCGCGCACACTTTTCACGCACATTTAAAAAACAAAATTACCGCGCCTCATTGATCTTGAATCTCCATCCATAGTTTGTTTATATCTCTCAAATCATAATCAGAAGGTATGATTGATCTAGTCTCTTTCTTTTTTTTGAAATAGAATTAGGGTTAGGGTTATATTTAAAATTAGGAATTGTGTTTTTGCCTATTATATGCCCCCCATTAAATTAGATGGTGAGAATTGTGATATAGCATTGATAAAGTATTGGGTCAAACAGGTAGAAACGAGGGGGAAACCCTATTCTTTTTTTTTCTCTACTGATATGATACGGCGTATTCATTTCCAATGAATACGGCGTATCAAAGGTTTTTCCCCAAAATATCAAAACCTATACGACGTATTCATTATTATGGATACGGCGTATAGGTTATCTTTTGAAAACTCTGTGTGGTCCCTTTATAACGGCGTATTCACTTATCCATATGCCGTATATTCATAATTTATCTCTATACGGCGTATTTATTTCTCCCTATACACCGTATCTACCCCTGAAACAGAACAGTTAAAATAGTTATTTATCTATGTACTAACTCAATATTTCTTGCAAATATGGCACCTTTACTACACCGTGACCTGAGACATCCATGGCTCAGATACCAGGTTGAGGGATATGACGAGGGTATTGTACACAGCTATAAGCAAAAGCTCGAGACGATATAGGGTAGGTCGGTTAACCAGGTACACGTTCTTGATTTTACCGTTTTGACTAAAAGGATGAGGCAGACTCTGGGTGATAGGTTGAGTATGATATATACTGGGGACGATGGGCATTATTTACTAGTCACGCATGGAGGAGGTTGTCTAAGATCAGGGGACTGTTGGTTAGAGAGTTTATTGTGGACTTTTTGAGTACCTGTAGGATGAGCGATACGGAGATGGGGTTGGATTTTGCTGACACATTATGATTTCAGCTCAGTTGAGCTAGGCGCAAGATGACATGGAGACAGTTTATTCTGGTGTTAGGATTACACACTGAGGAGAAGATGGTAGATGCTGGATTTGGAGCCTATTGGCAAGGTAGTGAGAGAGTGATCCCTGAAAAGAGGGGTCGTAGGGATTACTGGATTGAGATCTCGTCTGATAGAGACTTCTTGGGGCCTGCCTCCTTTTATGTTTTCATTCAAGACCCTGTTAGGAGACTATGCCACAGGATGATTACCTGCAGTATTTCTAGCTGGGGGCAGGCACCTAAGAAGGTGACTGGTGTCGATCTCTTCTATCTCCGCAGCATGGACCGAGGGACTGCTAATGTCTCGTTATTAGCGTAGTATCTGTTTAGGCATGCTGAGAGGAGGAAGAGTGGAGCTAGGCTATCTGTGGGTCACTTCATTGGGCGTCTAGCGGCTCATTTTAGACTAGTCAGTGATCAAGGATTGAGGGGTTTGTCGGTAGTTGCTAGTGAGCTCCCGTTTATCGATTTGCATGAGCTTGAGAGGCTCAACTTCTGTTTGAGGTTTGGCGATACATGGGCTTGGGTAGCCCCAGGACTAAAGAGGCAGCAAGCTGCTGCGGCTAGTGCTCCTGGAGCCGCTAAGGATGCTCCTGTAGTCGATGAGGGTGCTCAAGCTATTCTAGCACCCATATAGGCACCTCAGCCGCCGCCACTTGCTCCTCAGCACCGAACTATGACACAGAGGATCGATAGGCTCGAGGAGGAGATGCGCGAGTTGCGGTAGAGTGTTATAAGCTTGCGATGATTTGTTGAGAGCTCTATTACTGAGCATACTAGAGTCTCCACCTGGATGATCAATTGTATGACACAGCTTATGGATGCCAGTGGTCGTACTTATCAGGCATTTGATAGCACCCTTGTTGGTAGCTCACGGGTGTCCTACCAGAGGCGTGTCAAACCTAGGACAGGATATGCCAGCACCTCCACAGCCCCTCACACTGATGACCAGCCCGACCCTTGATCTCTCCCTTTTACTCTCTTGATTATTATTATCTTTTGTTGACTTGTACTGTACATTGATTTATGGAACTTTGACTACTGATATATATTACAATATGATTTTGGTTTGCTAGTGTGTGATAGAATCAAGTCTGGCAGTAAGTTCAGCAACATAGCTCATTGATTGATTACAAGCTCAAGATTTCAAAACCTTTGCATGGAAAAAGTATTAACATGTGAGAAGAAGCTGGTGAAGGGAAAAGGAAAAAGGTCTAACTTAAAGACCGGCTGAAACAAAAGTGCTTTCCGGGAGACAACCCGGTCGTTTTTAAATTGTTTATCGTTTTTAATTGTTTTATTGAGTCTGTCTTCCCAAACACACCATACGGCGTATCGAACCCCTCTGGATATGGCGTATGGATGTGTCTGGACGTTATTAGTCTGTAATTTAATTTCCAATACTTTGAAATTTTTTAATTGTTTTTACAAGAACCATACGGTGTATCCTTGGGTTTGGGATACGGCGTATTGATCCCTGTACAACATGTGTGTTTAATTGTTTTCCTGCATTGTAACCATTGTATAATCGAGATAGGAATTTCACTTTTGTCTTCTAAACTTTTATGCAGGACCTTGCTGTAAAGAAACCGATGATATGGTATACTCTGAAAAATACATGTGTTGCACTCGTATGAGCATTCTGACATCTCGTCAACACGCTTTTGCTCAAGAACTCAAATTGGAGAATCATCCCGAGCAACATATCAGGGGAGTTCCTCATTATAATTCTATTTCCTATTTTCTTTAATTGTTTTATCTATACAACGAGGACGTGTATAATTTAAGTGGAGGGATGGAGAATTAGAACACCTACTTGTCCTTTCTTTTACAAATTATGCTTAAATTATGTCAAATTTAAAATCTTTTCTAGCATAACTTTTGAAAAAATTACTAGTTACATGACCTCGCGCACTATAACCCTTAATGACAAATGGTGAGAATTAAGCCTATTCCGTTTCTAAACGTTTACTAAAAATTCCACAAAAATTATGAGTGTGTCGGTGATGTAGTGAACTTTAGAACTTGACTTGGTATATCACTCAAGACATAACGATGAGTACTATGGACTTAGATGGAGAAACATTTTTAACTGGTAAATTTCTATGAATACACCAAAAAACCTAAATGTTGTAAAATTTACTAACTACACTGGTTAGTTAAATCCCGTGTACCATTTGCTTACTCTCACTATAAGAGTAAGATCCCCTAGAAAAACATGTTGAGCCATTCTTGTATTTTTCACACCATATGTTTATTTCGTTACACCTTTACACCTTAGCCTACCCTGTAGATTAAGCCTACTTAATCAAAGTTGCTAGTTGCTTTTGTGTAAAGTTTTGTATTTCCTGTGTCAAATTGAAATTTTCTATCTTTGGTTAGGTCAGGAAATTGCACAATGCAATGGAAAAATATGTAGCTCGTGTATTTTGCTACTTTCGCGATTATGTATTATGTCCGAAGATGAAGTGTTAAAGGAAAAATTATTCGGATGAATTATGATTGCACCGAGGTTTATGTTATGAAAAAAAATCAAAAAATAGAAAATGCATCAAAAAAGAGAAGGATGATTGATAGTCGGTTTGCTAAACTTAAACCGATGAAATACTTGGAAGGATTAATTATTCGTTGATATGTGGATAAAAATCAACGATGTATAGTTTTGTATAAAGTGGCAGATATCACCACTTTTGTAAAAGTATGTAACTTTGGGATGATTGGGAAGTTGACCGTTATGGAAACACCAACTTAGGTTGTCTTTGTCATCTCTATGATTGAGACGTTTTTATATATTTCGAGTCTATATCATAGAACAGTCGGGAAAAGTTACTAGCAACTGCCTTATTTGTTTAAGCTTAATCTATTTGTTTTGTGAATTTTATTTAACAACAATTTGTTTCCCTTTCCTAGCAATTAACCTTAGGTTTTACTCGAACGAGGTTGAGATCGAATCATGCATGTCTATTCCGTCGTTACGGCCATGTATGCGTGATTCAGCCACCTTGTTGGTTTATCACTTTTGGTGAAATTTAGAAGATCCCTACCTTATATCGTTCTTCATCCTAACCCTTGGTTAAACTCAAATAAGGATGTGATCGAACACACATGTCTATTCCGTTGTTACGGTCGTGTATGTGTGCTTCAGCTGCCTTGTTGGAGTGGTACTATCAGTGAAAGATTGTTAGAATGATCAACCCTTAGCCTTATAATAAAATCCTAATTTACCTTTTTACTTGTTTCTCCTTAGCTTTACTGGTGGAGATGTGTATCCTTGCCAAGCGTATGATATGAAGCTAATCACGACTGAGCAAATGAGCATACCAATTAAATGTTATACCATAGATTAGTTGAGTGATCTGATGATTTTCATTTCCATATTTC